>VDFB02334756.1:0-18270 GCA_007258455.2 Sequoia sempervirens | reverse complement strand
AAATGATGAAAGAAAGAATAAGAATACAATGATTAGTATAAAATTATTTGAAAATAATTGGGGATAAAAATATTTAATCTAATAGTTGTTAACATAAATGAACTTCAAAATAGGATTATGTAAGTGAAAAAAATTTCTATTGCCTTCATTGAACCTAAATTTATCTAGTTAAGATGTGTCTAAAATTAAGAATTGACACTAGAATATCAATATCCCATAAGAATCTCATAAAGAGGATGAAATTAATGGAAGATAATATAAAATCCTGCATATGAGGATGAATTTTATCATTACAATATGAGTGAATTATCTCAATTATATAGCCAAGAACATCAAAAAATTATAGATTGGAAAGAAAAATAATCAAACATTTATCATATTTTTATATGTATAAAGTTTAGATACCATCCAACTATTTAAACTTATAGATTGCATAAAGCTATAAATTGAATCATTAAAACTAATTTATTAAGAATAAAATCTAATAAAGTTTGACTTCATATTGCATACTTGTTACAAATATCTCACTAATCCAACCATACATTTTATATATGTTAAAAAATATATAATTGTTATGCCCATAATTTTTTACTATATCTTGATGTGGATCTCTTTAACTAGATAAATTAAAAATTATTTTTAATGTTGGAGGAAAATGGATTTAATATCATTAGAGTTGTCATGGAACTACCTCTCTTGATCAATAATAGATATTTTCCACTCTCGAGAATGTAAATATGTTTGAGATAACTAAAAAATAATTTGTATCCCTTATATCCTTTCACCCAATGTAGCCTATCTCTTAATTGAGATCCTCTACCACAATTAAGTTCAAATCTTCTAATTTTTATTTCAATGGAAGCAACCACTCATTGTAGTAAAGTTATTAGTAAGTGCTAAATCCAAAACAAGTTTTTTTTTTTCTATTTGGATCCATATTTTTTTTCCATTCTAGATCTCTTTCTAGCCATATTCTTATTGTAAGATCGTAGTAAGGTAGTGCAATAGATTTAATCGCATCATTCCACAATTGTATCCACTTACCATTTTGATGAGGTCTAGGAACATCAACCAAAGGGATATTAGGGAAGCAAGGTGATCAATTTGATTGAGGTGGGAAGTGTTGAGCTTGAAGGATAGATTATTAGGCATGAGGAATAAGAAGTTTGAAAAGTTTAAAGAATTGGGAGGTGATATGTTAGATAGGTTTAATAGAATCTACTTAAATAAGGGTATTTTGTGGAGAGGGGACAATGGAAAGAGAAATAACTAAGTTTTAATCTATCAATACAACTAAGTTTCCCCTAGTTCACCATCTCTTTAGTTGGTCCAAGTGAACTAGTCATCAGTATAAGAATATTTTTTGTCTAAAATGGGATCTAAATGCTTCATGGAATTTCTAGTTAGGATGTAGGAATTCAATTATTTTTTAGAGAGTTTATGAGAACTAAACCAACTTGTATCTTTATTTTTTCCATCATATCATATTCAACTCCTTGTAGCCATTTAGTCATAGGGAGGGCATAAAAATCCATTCCCACAATTTAACTTGAGATGAGGAGTCCTTAGGCATACAATAAAGAAAAAATGAATAGGTATTCGTTGGATTAATAGTAAGCACTAAGCACAATTGTTGTTGGGATCCAATCCTCAATAGATGATAAACTTAGCCAAGTATTGGGAAAGGTGGGTCAACCTTGCATCCTAATATTTTGATTTATTATTTTATCCTCATATTTAGAAATGAGGCATCTCACTTTGTGTTGGTAGTTATTTGTCATTTGTTGAATGCTTCAAGGGAGGTGTCTAAGATGTTCTAAACGGATATAATATTATTATAGCTTTATAAGATGAAACCCTCTTATGACATATTCTTATGACATTTAAGAGCATGACTATAGAATATTTACAATAAAGTATTGACCAACGTTATGAAAAATCATAAGAAATATTTTAAGAAATAGCAACCATGTCAAGGAAAAGATGACATTTTTACAAGAGCTTTTTAAAGAAAAGTGAGAGACCACTTATAATTTTATTTATATATAATATTTTACATATAGCTAGTTCAGGCAGACATACTGGCAGGAAAGAACCAGCAAGAAAACCCCCAGTTGTAGTTTGAGTAAAAAATTTTACAAAATATCAAAAAGACCAGTGAGGTCCTAGTACAAATGACCAATTGTCTGATTACAATGTTACAAAAGCACATTAGTTGAATACATCAGTACATATGCACATTCTCTTATGCACCCAAAATACACAAAAGAAGACATCATACTAGATATACCTATGACCCGAATACATAACACAACGGAGATTACAAAACCTTACTAAACATAAGACTGATAAGCTAGGAAGCCACTTTCAAAAAGATGCAGATTTTCCACCAACATACTAAAAGCCATTAATCGAGATTTCTTTTGTTTCCACTTGTTTACCTTTGTGTTGGCGATCATGCTCAAATGAAGGTTTTGATTTGTTAATATTAGGCACATAATGATTGAAGTACCTTAAATCTACATGTAAGACCAACTTCAAATACTCATTAGAGGTTAGTCTAAATGTAATGCCCCGCCGTGCGAACCCCAAAGGACAAAAACATAATAATTACAGCACAATTTTTTTTTTTTTTAAATAAACATAACATACATGTATTACACATTAAGTCATAACATGAATTTCATTTAAGCAGATTTACTAACACATACATCCCTTGGGGTACACGAAGAGTCATTACGAGACTGAGATCCACACATCAACAATAAAGGATAAAATCCAAAGCTATAATCCATAACAAAATAAACATTAACAATTATAACATATACATGAAAATCATTGATAAGGAACCATCTGAGTACATAAATACAACATATGCATAATTAACTCAACACATTGAATAACAACTCAGCCAAGGCTACAATAATCACACCGAAGCCAACATTACATTACTTCGCATTAACAAGTTCTAGAGGTACAATGATGTGTTGCTCTTAACATAAATGGAACCATACAAGGTAACATGGATACAAATAAAATGATGAAAACTAGCTCCAAGATCTGATGGCACAATTTAAGACGCTGGCAAACGCACTAATCCAAGACCTCTCTCGATCCTCGACTGACCTTAATGGGTGCTTAGCACATTCCACCACCTTCATGTGAGTCCTAAGACCTAACCGTATAGGAGCTAACAAGAAAAGAGACTCCTAAACTCAAGAACATCCAAAAGGAAACCACAAGACTCCCTCAACATTAAAAGTATCATAAAACCTGTTGATTAGTAAATGACATAATCAATAACACCAAGAGTCAACATAATAAATTAAAGTCATAAACCCATCAAAGCATAAAACAAAGCAAATGATCAAGAAACAAGTAACCAAAGGATGATCATAAGATACTTCCAAATCAAACTGAATTAATAAAAATGATACAATTCCAAATTTTAATTAAACAATACAATAACATCATATCACAGTATCATAAGATACAAGATCGTAAATCAAATATAAATGAGATCATACAAGACCACAAACATACTAAAGATGTATTAAAACAATACTCATAAATCAATTTAAATCAATTCAAACAACAATCTAAAACAACTCCCACAACCCACTTCCAGAGGAACTCAATAAAGTAAAACACATGGCAACTAGGGGAGAGGTCATCAAAGATAGTCCTGACATGGGCTGTCCTCAGGTTTTCCCTCCCAACTCGAGGCAATCGTCCTCACTCCAGGTTGTCTCCTGCTCTTCTCCTCCCAACCGAGGCTTCCAACCATAGGCACTCCATGAGTCATGGTGGCCCTCTCGCTGGTGACCAGGTCACAATCTTTAAGCCAAACTACTCTAATCTCACCTTCCATTAGTCTCAGGAAGCACTAAATGAAGATTTATAGGCATCCATTTTAAAATCTTGCAATGATGTGCCATTACCCAACCCTCCTGCTAATTATTAGGTTTCTCACTTAATTACAAACTCACTTCAGGCATCCTGCTCTTCCCCTTAAGCGAGGCGCCGGCCCCCACGAGGAGCCACTCTCCCTAGAGACCCAACCACACAAAACCAAGAAACCAAGGATTGTACAACATCACAAGAATATTATATCACAACTGAAAAGCATGTGAGGCATTACCCATCTCGCTATAAATACAATTTCCAAGTCTCAACAAATTCTGTACAACCCTTTTAAAAATCATGAAACGAACACAGTTGCCACATCAAGGGCCCATAAAGAGAAAGAACATCACTTATCAATCATCTCAAGCCTCTGGAAGCCAAAAGAATGAAAACCCATAAACAAAGGTAAAGTGAAGCAATATGAGTATTTCTCCAATAAATCCAACACAAGGATAAAATTTCCTCAAACAAGAGAGTAACTCAGAAAAGCCATAAAAAGGGAAGATTCATCAAGGCCCATCCACAAATCATCAATGGTGTCACCTCAAATAGGGGATGCAAAAGAAAATCATCCTTTAAACAAAATCACTTAATAAAACCAAAAGCCACCAACTAGGCATTCCATGGGAGACCTCCATTTTCTCCTCACTAGAACCCCCTTATGATGGTACGCAAACCACTTTCATAAAAACAACAACATAGCAATGACAACAATAATTGCAAGGCCACCAGATCAATTTCAATTCAAATATAATGAGTGAAAACATTGAAATAAGATCAACAACTCCATCCAGACTACATGATCAACTTCTATACAAAAATAAATCAGAAATTCAAGAAGATCAACCATCCACAACTCATAAACCAAAACACGAGTTCCCAATTACATTGCAACAAAATTCAAATGACAAAGGATTCCTTGAATCAAAATTAATCTCCAATGACATTCATACCAATACGGAAATGTCCAAAAACAATCCTTCAATAAAAGAGGTAAAAGCATGCAACTAGGCATCCAAAGGACCAAATTAAAGAACACCTTAAATACTCAATCACTCACAACTCCATCAAACATTCGCATAATAAACAACAACCAAAAATTCAAACAAGAACAATATTTATTAACCAATCAATTAACGACCAGAATTAAAACTTTACAACTTACCCCTACTAAGATAATTCATGATCACCATCACAGGTATTCTAAAAGTATTATCCATAAAGCGTACTTACAAATCAATCATTAAATGAATATAAGGGAAGTCAATTTTCAAAAGATTAAAATTCCATTCCACCAATAAACTATCCAATTCAAAATTACCCTAATCAATCTCTAACTATACCCATACATTTAAATTTCCCCTTTCATCATACTCACTTAACATACTTCCAATATTTAAATTAATTGTGAAAACCATATAAGGCCAATTGTCTATACTTTTAAAATAACAATAATAACAATACTCTAAATGCTCAAATTACATATTAGAAATTACCACCTTAAAATCTTAAATCTATCTAAATAAATTTACACACATAAATTCCTTTTAAAACCACTACATATTTATATATATTAATTCTTTTTGATGAAGGAAAGTAGAAAGAGAATAGATATTTTCTAAAATTTCAACAAATCTACAAGACTTAATTTCAAGAATAAAAATGAAAAGATAACTTATTTAATTTCATAATAAATTCTACTTCTAGAATATTCATACTACAGCGAGAATTAAATAAACCATGCTATCATATATTCGTAAATTGATATTTTCTACTAACTTATCATCTTAAAATTGTAATTTAACAAATTAATAGGAATTATTTTCTATTCCAAAATATTTACTCAGAACAAGAATTAAATAAATCAATGTTGTTTTACTTTTGTAAATGATTTTTCTGCTAACAATATCCTTTCCAAGTTGTAACTTAACAAATCAATAAAACAAATTTCTTTCTATTTTACCAATATTTTCCTTGTAAAAAAATCTCTGCTTTATTTTTAATTAGAGAAGAAATAGAATCTAAATATCTATTTTCTAGATAACAGATAAATTACAGAAAATATAATTTTAATCAAAACAGATTATATTGATGCATTTGTTTGCTAACAGTTAAATCAACAGAATATCTATTAAACAAATTTAAAATAGTATTTATATAGTCCTCTTAAATAACAGAATTAATTAAATTACTATCACAGTAAAATTGTGACATACAATTATAATTGAATAAATCAATAAATCAATAAATATATATATACAAATATATATAAATAAATAAATATATATATATATATATATTTATAAAATCAAGTTTCGAAATACATATATAAATCATATTTATAAAAGTGAATTTCGCATTATACATAGATTGGAATTTCGCATTTTATAAATTTAATAAATATAAATTTGAATGGCCATTTAAACCATACCCCGGCACGGGAATTTTCGTCGCCCGTCGTGGCAGTCTACGGACTGCCACCGCAGTCCGACGGACTGCTGTGGACAGTCTACGGACTGTCACAGTAGTCTTTCGGACTGCTGCGGTAGCCCGTAGGCTGCCGCACCACCACGGCTGGCTAGGTGGGGTGGTGGGTACGGCCGAGGCCGACCCACCACTCAACCAATATATATAATTTTTATTTTTATTTATTTTAAAATAAATTCACATAATTTATACAACGAAAATTTGAATTATAATTTTTTTATTTTTATTTCTTTAAAAATTTCAAACAAATTTAATATGGCGACAATTCAAAATTTAAGAATTAAATTTCACACTCAATATTTATATATATATATATATGTGTGTGTATATATATATACATCTTATATATATTTACTATATTACAAATAATTTGAAATCAACAGTATAGGTTACAGTATATATATATATTTATATGAAAATTGTATTTGAAGAATATATATATATACAGCAACCCAGAAATCTACAGCAAGGAAATTATTTTTCCATTCATTTATTTTTTGAGAACAACCACAGCAATACAGTTTATTTCCAGAATCCCAACCAAAGCTTCATTTTAATAAACAACAATCCAAAACCCAACAAATAATTTCATTTAAATAAACAACAATCCCAAGTTCCCAGAAATTTCAATCCAATAATTGACAGTCAAGATCCCAACCAAATTCCATTTTCACAACAGAAATCCCAATCCCTAGATAAAAATTTCATGCACAATGAAACAAATTCAATCACTGTTGCCCATTTAATGCCACAGCAACAATAAGAAGAAACCCCATGCATTTGAAGAACCGTGAGAAAGCCTGGTCCCTTCGCCAATCCAATCCTCCGCCAACGAGTGTTTCCAGTAGCAACTCCAATATTTTTCCCTCAACTCCAATCTTATGCCTCAATGAATTCATAGAATAATAAGAGAATGCACACTATAACAGAAATTGACTGCCAAATTTCTCCCAAAAATCTGTTGGAAAAGAGAATACCACCCCCTTCCCAATCCAAAATAAATAAAATATCACACAAGAAGCCTCTTCTGTTTCCTCTTCCAGAGAATACCAACAGTCACTTCTCCAAAAATGAAATTTAATTACATTCAAATCCACAAAAGATGGAGTTTTATATTTGTTTATTCTTCATATTCTCCAGTGAAAACCAAAAGTCACAACTCAAGAAATAAATCCAATTAATCCCTAATTTCTTTTGTTGCCTTTTCAAGTATTTATATTTCATTTTCTTTTCTCATGCATTTTGATTAACTAAATAAATTTAAATACAAAAAAGAACTTTTTATTTAAATATTTATATATATATATTCATTATTTTCACAAAACTTTATTAATTAATTACTTCCACATTAAATAATTAAAATCAACCATTTGCAAGATTCTAAATAAGTATCCATTAAATTTCTTATGATAATAATTATCTTTTCAAGATTATTTGTTCATAACAATTTAAATCAATTTATCTAATAATATCACTTTTACTTTTAACTAATTAATTTGATTGATCATTTGTTCTAAATCATTTGATTTAATTTAATTGATTATTACTTTAATTTCTAATCATATTTTAAATAACCTTGCAAATCACTTATGATTTAATTAATTATTTAAACATGATTACTAACATATTATATTTTCCACATAATCAAATAACTCAGTAACCAATGAAACACACACACACACAAGTCCAAAACAACTGACATGGAGGGGTATTACATCCTCCCCCCCTTAAAAATTGACTTACTCCTGGAAGTCGAGCTCAATCATAAACATGGTAACACAACAAATATCAATGATCAAAAGGCACCTCAACACCATAAATTAAAACATCAATTAAACATCAAGTCAGCCATTAAAATTAAACAAACCAAAAATAAAGAAAAGATACCAAAACAAAAATGGTGGCAGGGTTGCAACCAAACCAATTTTGCAAACACAAGGACAGATGACGAACTAGGTTGGGGAAACTTTCTTGTCAGTTCTTGTTTTCCACATCAATCCCATTGGGTGTTTATGGTGCTCGTCCTGTCCTGACAATGCAGGTGGAATCGAGGCTTAGTTCCTGCAATCCTGCATGCAAGCAAACGTTGTGCACAATACATATATATCACAAATACATCGTGAGAGGAAATCTCAGCATAGTAGGGCACTCACAAGCGAGTGATACTACACTGTCCCTCCCACCAAACCACACATAAAAGTCAAAACAATTCTAGTAACTTGTAAACAATTTTCTTCTAATTAGTTAGGAAATATTCGTATGAGGATACTAACCATAAACCTAAATCAATCTACTATATCAAAATGAATTACTACTTGACATTATAAGTATCTATACCTGCACATTACGATTACTTTACCTTCATCATTATGCTTTCTGAAGCCCACTTCCTGTAAATCAAAAGTTACCATAGAGCATCGCACATTAGTACCAATAATTCCAGTTACATCTTACCCTCAAGATACTAGATTCTACTAAAATCATAGAATAATTATCCACAAAACCTTACATTTTCATTAAAACTCATAATTTTCACACAAAGAACTCCACTTTAATCATTATTCAGCATCAAAATTCACATCAATTCAATAAAAAAAGTAAAATTTTACACCTTCATAGGTTCAAGAAAACATAATTCCTCACTCAAGAACAACAAAATTGCAAATCTGCACACACTTGAAATAATCACACACACAAAACACATCACCAAGAAACACATCACACTAAAATTCAAGGGTCCATAGAGCATCCCCAACAGGAAGGATATCGCTGCATTGCGCACTACACCGAGGGTCCTATCCTTTCCCATCAGTTTCCTGTACCATCGACCCGACACCATCAAGCGAAAGAAATTCAAATTCACAACATTGACCAAAGAAAAGTGAAACTCAAGACTCACGGGTCTAAGCGCAAGGTTACATAGTGAGCACACATAGTGCCCAGTGTATGAACCTAGGCTCTGATACCATGTTGTAATGCCCCGCCGTGTGAACCCCAAAGGACAAAAACATAATAATTACAGCACAATTTTTTTTTTTTTAAGTAAACATAACATACATGTATTACACATTAAGTCATAACATGAATTTCATTTAAGCAGATTTACTAACACATACATCCCTTGGGGTACACGAAGAGTCATTACGAGACTGAGATCCACACATCAACAATAAAGGATAAAATCCAAAGATATAATCCATAACAAAATAAACATTAACAATTATAACATATACATGAAAATCATTGATAAGGAACCATCTGAGTACATAAATACAACATATGCATAATTAACTCAACACATTGAATAACAACTACCAAGGCCAATAATCACACTGAGTTTAACATTACATTACGGTACAATGTTCTAGAGGTACAATGATACAAAAGTGTTTCCAACAAAAATGGAAACCATATACAAGGTAACATGATACAAATAAATAGATGAAAACTAGCTCCAAGACGGATACAACACTGACATCGATGCAACCGCACCAATCCGCACCTCTCGATCCTCGACTGGGGACCCAATGGGGTGCTTAGCACGTTCCACCCGACCATGTGTGTCCGAAGACCCACCCCCCATGCTAGGAGCTAACAAGAAAGAGACCTCAACCAAGAACATCCAAAAAGGAAACCACAAGACTCCTCAACATACAAAAGTATCATAAAACTCAAGGATTACAATGACATAATCAACAACACCCAAGAGTCAACATAATAAATTAAAGTCATAAACCCCATCACATAAAACAAAGCAATGATCAGTAAACAAGTAACCAAAGGATGATCATAAGATACTTCCAAATCAAACTGAATTAATAAACATGATACAACTCCAAATTTTAATTAAGCAATACAATAACATCATCTCACAATATCATAAGATACAAGATCGTAAATCAAATATAAATGAGATCATACAAGACCACAAAACATACTAAAGATGCATTAAAGCAATAATCATAAATCAATTTAAATCAATTCAAACAACAATCTAAAACAACTCCCATAACCCACTTCCAGAGGAACTCAATAAAGTAAAACACATGGGCAACTAGGGGAGAGTGTCATTGCATAGTCCTACATGGGCTGTCCTGTGCACTTCCTCCCAACTGGAGGTGCCGGTCCCATCTATGGCTGTCTTGTGCTCTTCCTCCCAACTGGAGGCGCCGGTCCATAGGGTGACTCATGCAGAGCCGTAGACCTCTCATGAAGACGAGGTCACGACCTTGCCAACCACGACCTTCTCAGCCTTCCATTAGCCTACGGAAGCACTAATGAAGACGAGGCATCCATTTTATTAATCTTATAATGATATTACTACCCAACCCTCCTAAGTTAATTATTAGGTTTTCACTTAATTACAAACTCACTCGTGGGTTATCCTGTGCTCTTCCCCTTAAGCGGGGCGCTGGCCCCCACGACGAGCCACTCTCCCTAGAGACCCAACCACATAAAACGAAGAAACCAAGGGTTGTACAACATAACAAGAATATTATATCACAACTGAGAAGCATGCGAGGCATTACCCATCTCGCTATAAATACAATTTCCAAGTCTCAACAAATTCCGTACAACCCTTTTAAAATCATGAAACCAAAACACTTGCCACATCAAGGGCCCATAAAGAGAGAGAACATCAATTATCAATCATCTCAAGCCTCTGGAAGCCAAAAGAATGAAAACCCATAAACAAAGGTAAAGTGAAGCAACATGAGTATTTCTCCAATAAATCCAACACAAGGATAAAATTTCCTCAAATAAGAGAGTAACTCAGAAAAGCCATACAAAGGGAAGATTCATCAAGACCCATCCATAAATCAACAATGGTGTCACCTCAAATAGGGGACGCAAAAGAAAATCATCCTTTAAACAAAATCACTTAATAAAACCAAAAGCCACCAACTAGGCATTCCATGGGAGACCTCCATTTTCTCCTCACTAGAACCCCCTTATGATGGTAATGCAAAACCACTAAAAATAATAACATAACAATGATACCAATAATAGTAAGCAATTGCATCACCTCTAATTCAAATATAATGAGCAAAACATTGAAATAAGATCTAATAACTCCATCCCTCAATATGACATCAACTTCGAGTACAAAATAATGAATTCCCAAGAAGATCAACCATCCATAACTCATAAACCAAAACACAAGTTCCCAATTACATTGCAACAAAATTTAAATGACAAAGGATTCCTTGAATCAAAATTAATCTCCAACGGCATTCATACCAATAAGGAAATGTCCAAAAACAATCCTTTAATAAAAGAGGTAAAAGCATGCAACTAGGCATCCAAAGGACCAAATTATAGAACACCTTAAATACTCAATCACTCACAACTCCATCAACATTCTGATAATAAACAACAAACTAAAAATTCAATAAGAAATAATATTACTAACTAATCAATTAACGACCAGAATTAAAACTTTACAACTTACCCCTTACTAGTATGATGTAATCTACATAACCACCACGGTATTCCCAGTGGGACATCCATGCTATCAAGCAACAATTATACTTAATATAAGGGAAGTCAATTTTCAAAAGATTAAAATTCCATTCCACCAATAAACTATCCAATTCAAAATTACCCTAATCAATTTCTAACTATACCCATACATTTAAATTTCCCCTTTCATCATACTCACTTAACATACTTCCAATATTTAAATTAATTGTGAAAACCATATTTAAGGCCAATTGTCTATACTTTTAAAATAACAATAATAACAATACTCTAAATGCTCAAATTATATATTAGAAATTATCACCTTAAAATCTTAAATCTATCTAAATAAATTTACACACATAAATTCTTTTTAAAACCACTACATATTTATATATATAATTCTTTTTGATGAAGGAAAGTAGAAAGAGAATAGATCTTTTCTAAAATTTCAACAAATCTACAAGACTTAATTTCAAGAATAAAAAAATGAAAAGATAACTTATTTAATTTCATAATAAATTCTACTTCTAGAATATTCCTACTACAGCGAGAATTAAATAAACCATGCTATCATATATTCGTAAATTGATATTTTCTACTAACTTATCATCTTAAAATTGTAATTTAACAAATTAATAGGAATTATTTTCTATTCCAAAATATTTATTCAGAACAAGAATTAAATAAATCAATGTTGTTTTACTTTTGTAAATGATTTTTCTGCTAACAATGTCCTTTCCAAGTTGTAATTTAACAAATCAATAAAACAAATTTCTTTCTATTTTACTAATATTTTCCTTGTAAAAATTTCTACTTTATTTTTAATTAGAGAAGAAATAGAATCTAAATATCTATTTTCTAGATAATAGATAAATTACATAAAATATAATTTTAAACAAAACAAATTATATTGATGCATTTGTTTGCTAACAGTTAAATCAATAGAATATCTATTAAACAAATTTAAAATGGTATTTATATATTCCTCTTAAATAACAGAATTAATTAAATTACTATCACAGTAAAATTGTGACATACAATTATAATTGAATAAATCAATAAATCAATAAATATATATATACAAATATATATAAATAAATATATATATATATATATATATATATATATATTTATAAAATCAAGTTTCAAAATACATATATATAAATCATATTTATAAAAGTGAATTTCGCATAATACATAGATTGGAATTTCGCATTTTATAAATTTAATAAATATAAATTTGAATGGCATTTAAACCACACCCCGGCACGAGGATTTTCGCCGCCGGCCGTGGCAGTCTATGGACTGCCACCGCAGTCCGACGGACTGCTGTGGACAGTCTACGGACTGTCATAGCAGTCTTTCGGACTGCTGCGGTAGCCCGTAGGCTGCCGCACCACCATGGCCGGCTGGGTGGGGTGGTGGGTAGGACCGAGGCCGACCCACCACTCAACCAATATATATAATTTTTATTTTTATTTATTTTAAAATAAATTCAATAATTTAAACAACGAAAATTTGAATTATATTTTTTTTTATTTTTATTTCTTTAAAAATTTCAAACAAATTTAATATGGCGACAATACAAAATTTAAGAATTAAATTTCACATTCATTATTTATTTATAAATATATATGTGTGTATATATATACACATCTTATATATATTTACTATATTACAAATAATTCAAAAACAGAGAATAACAATCAACAGTACAGGTTACAGTATATATATATTTATATGAAAATTGTATTTGAAGAATATATATATATACAGCAACCCAGAAATTTACAGTAAGGTAATTATTTTTCCATTTATTTATTTTTTGAGAACAACCACAGCAATACAGTTTATTTCCAGAATCCCAACCAAAGCTTCATTTTAATAACAACAATCCAAAATCCAACCAATAATTTCATTTAAATAAACAACAGTCCCAAGTTCCCAGAAATTTCAATCCAATAATTGATAGTCAAGATCCCAACCAAATTCCATTTTCACAACAGAAATCCCAATCCCTAGATAAAAATTTCATGCACAACGAAACAAATCCAATCAATTGCTATTCTATTTAATGCTACAGCAAATAAATAAGAAAAGAACCCGGCGTCTTGCATTTGAAGAAGGTCTGTAGAAGCTCTATCCCTTCGCCAATCCAATCCTCCGCCAACGAGTGTTTCCAGTAGCAACTCCAATATTTTTCCCTCAACTCCAATCTTATGCCTCAATGAATTCATAGAATAATAAGAGAATGCACACTATAACAGAAATTGACTGCCAAATTTCTCCCAAAAATCTGTTGGAAAAGAGAATACCACCCCCTTCCCAATCCAAAATAAATAAAATATCACACAAGAAGCCTCTTCTGTTTCCTCTTCCAGAGAATACCAACAGTCACTTCTCCAAAAATGAAATTTAATTACATTCAAATCCACAAAAGATGGAGTTTTATATTTGTTTATTCTTCATATTCTCCAGTGAAAACCAAAAGTCACAACTCAAGAAATAAATCCAAATAATATTTAATCCCTTTAATTCCTTTTGTTGCCTTTTCAAGTATTTATATTTCATTTTCTTTTATCAAGCATTTTGTTTAAACTAAATAAATTTAACTCCACAAAAATGAACTTCTATTTGAATATATATTCATTATCTTCACAATACACTATTTGTTAATTACTTCCACATTAGAATAATTAAAATCAACCATTTGCAAGATTCTAAATAAGTATCCAATAAAATTTCTTATTATAATAATTATCTTTCCAAGATTACTTGTTCATAACAATTTAAATCAATTTATCTAATAATATCACTTTTACTTTTAACGAATTAGTTTGATTGATCATTTGTTCTAAATCATTTGATTTGATTTAATTATTTGTCATTTTATCTTAATCATATTTTAAATAACCTTGCAAATCACTTATGATTTAATTAATTATTTAAACATGATTACTAACATATTATATTTTCCACATAATCAAATAACTCAGTAACCAATGAAACACGCACACACACAAGTCCAAAACAACTGACATGGAGGGGTATTACACTAAACACACAAATCTGCAAATACCTCCATGAAATAAAATACCTATGCTAAAGAAATGCCACAAGTAACAAAAGCAACATCAAAAAGACATTTCAAAAGCATGATAATCACCTATTCCATGTTGGATTGGTGTCACATGTGCTAGTAACCCTTTCCCAACCCTTGATCAAAGCTCAAGATGATAAAATGCAAATGGAGATGATGGATTGAAATGGACAAGATCAAATCTCAAATGAAGAGAGTAACCTTGAATAAAATTGTGGAGGATTTGCTCAAAGATGAAGCTTGCATTTAAAGATTTTCAAATGTTGAGAGTGTTGAGAATGGACCAATGTGGGACAAAGATCAAGCCAATAAGATAAGGCCACTTGTCAAGTGGTGATTGGTCAATGTATGTGCAAGATTTGGGAAGAGTGCCCATGAGAGGGAGAATTTGAATTCAAATTTGAGCAATGAATGTTGAGTTTGACTTTGGAAGGGGACATGTAAGAGACATGTAAGGCCTGATAAATGCTCTATTTGGTGTACATGTCCACTTGGGGGGAGATTCAAACTTGGAGAATATTCTTCCTTTATGCCAAGTTGAAAATAAAGATTTTGATAAATCAATTAAATGCAATTTCATGTGCAAGTGGCCAAATCTAGAGAATGCAAGTGATGGGATTAGCATTAGATTTTAATTAGGATTAATTAGCTAGGATGATGGATTAGGGCTAATAACTAATTTGACTTGATTTAGGATTTTAAATCAAATCAAAGCGAGATGAATGGTGATTCGAGATTTAATTAAATAAATGATTGATTTATTTAATCAAAGATGATGATAGATCAAGTTTGATTTATTTGATTTAAGTTGATGAATGAGATTGATAAATAAACTTGACTTATTTGTCTAATGAATGCATTTATATCAATTTGACGGTTCACATTTTGCCCCCTTGAAGCAATGCACTTGCTTGGTTCAAAAAGAATAAACTAAGCCGCATCGAAATTAAAAAAAAATTTCTAATTTTGATTCTGGAAAGAAGTATTAATCGGGTACATTGCTCCCTTTGAGAGATCTGTTTAAAATATTCAATTTGAGGGTCGATCTCACGATAAAGAGGTTCAAAATGGATGGTTATGGACGATGATGCAAATGAGATGATTTCAAGATGCTTAGAATAACAAATCTATATTATCCTAAACAACTTAAATGACATGATATGAGATGGGTGAGATTGATGATGTGATATGTTATGATTATGCAACGGATGATTTATGCAGATGCTTAGACTAACATATCTATATTATGAAGATGATGCAAATGCAATGCATGCGAAATGATCGATCTTTCCTATGATGTATGATACGGATGATATGTGGTATGCTAAAAGTTTATGGATGAAAGATGTATGCAGGAGCAAGATGGATGTATTGGTGATGATGATCTTAGCACAGAAATGAGATGATAAGAGGATCCAACAAGTCCATGATTTGATGAGACTTTTTTAGAGATGATGATGATAGATGATGATGATGATAAATGATGATGATGATAAATGATGATTATTTTCTTATCAAGGATTGGGATTTTCAAAGGGTCACTTACTTTATTTTTGATAACACACATAGGTACGATGCATCAAGGTATCAAGAACCAAGATGGCGTTGTACCTAGTGTGATGAACTTTGACTCAACAAGCAGATAGGAGTATTCTTGTTCACACTTGACATAGGAAAACCTTGCTAGGGCGTACCTAACAAAGCAAGTATTCGCCAGGTTATTTTACAAGAACGTCCAACAAGCACAGCAGACAAAAGATAATGATCATTGCCCCATTCCTATCTCCAAACTCTTCATTCGATATCATCGAGGTCCTGAATGAGGTAATAAGATAAATCAAAAGAAAAGATCGCACACAAACAAGTCAATGTTCTTCAATACCTTCACCAAAAGCCGATGCGTTTTGATAGGATAAAGAATCCAAAGTGATATCCAAAATGATGCCCATTGTCGAATCCATATATCCCAGGATGCATTGTATAGGATGATGATGGTTTGATGTCGATTGATAGGTTGTTGATATGACGTCGATTGACATGTCTGTGACTGATCAATAGTTTGATTTTGTTTTAGAGTTCTATTGTTTGCTTTTGGTTTTATGATTGAAGCTTGCTTTTGCTGATTGCTGTGATTGTTTCTATTTGTGTTGCCAAAGGATGAAGGTGGCGATCAGTTATTATGGATGATCGATTATTGTGGGTGCAAGCGAGATGAGACGGATGGATTTTTTCAAATATTTGGATATTTTTGACATTTTTGAAATGTTTTGAGGCTGTTTTGGTGTTTTTCGAAGTTTTACAAATGTTTTGATTTTCAGTTTTCCAATGTTTTTGGGATTTTGTGTTTTTTGAATGTTTTTGGATTTTGATGTTTTTCGAATGTTTTTGGATTTTGATGTCTCGGGGGCTGATCAAAGATTAGCCTTGCTTACGTTTAAGCTCAGAGACGACGTAGTTTGGATTTCAATGTTTTTGATGTTTTCTGCTTTTTGAGTGTTTTTTGGATTTTTGATATGTTTTGGATGTTTTTGGATTTTTCACATAATTTTGACGATTTGGATATGGATGTGTGTGATGATATCAGTGCCATGTTTGCGATTTTGCTGAAAACCAAGCTAAGTTTGATTGATCGGGTCGATGGATTGATGATGATGATAACATTGTTGAGGATACACAACAATGGAATGATAGTGTTATGCAACACAAGGATTTGATGGGATTGATTATGATAACATTGTTGAGGATACACAACAATGCAAGGACTGGATTGATCAAGATTGATAATGATAACATTTTCGAGGATACACGACAATGCAAGGATAGTGTTAAGCAACACAAGGATATCCCGAGATGATATTTTTTTGATGGATTTGATTGATCATGTTTGATGAAGCTTGATTTGGAACAAAATTTGTTCGAATGATTTGATGTGATGTTTGAAGTTCAACTTAGATGCAACTAATGTTGATTGTTTGGATTGATGTTCGATGAATGATGAAGATTGATATGGAATGTTTGCTCGTCAAAATATGCCATGGGTTAGTGATTTGGATGTTGGATCATAAATGCTTTGACCAATTTGATTTCACATTTTCCAATGTCTGAATGACCACATAAGTCGGAGGACATAGACCAAGATTTATTCCTAAAGCAAGATGCCAATATCTACCCCCAATGTCTAGCAATGTATGGAATGTCATGGATGGATGTTCAGATAAGTGTATGGATCAAGGGACATGGATTATCTTGCAATAAGATAAGGTGTTCGGATAATGAATTTTCATTTGGATAGTGTTTCATAGCTCAGATAATGC
>VDFB02334755.1:0-31121 GCA_007258455.2 Sequoia sempervirens | reverse complement strand
TTTGCCTCATTTCATACCATTGCTATTGTCTTATTGCAGAAAAATGTGGAAGGTTTTGAACAACCTATTGCATTTTTTAGAAAATCTTTACAAACTTTGCATAATTGAAGTATGACACTACCGAGAAACATGCATATGCTTTGGTAAAGGCTATGAAGAATTTCAGGACTTACTTACAAGGGGCTACAATTATAGCTTTTGTACTGAGTGCTGTTGTGAAGGAAATTTTTACTCAGAAAGAGACAATAGGCAGAAGGTGTAGATGGATCAATAGGATCTAAGAATTTAACATTGATGTCCAGATTACTAAATTGGTAAGAGGAAAAGGCCTAGCCAAGTTAATGGCAAAGGAAAATTTGGAAGCTAATCAAGTTAATCAGATTGAAGTAATTGATGTTGAACATCTCTATAATATGCAAACATGCAGATGGTATAAAACAATTGTCTAGTATTTACGAACTTTGCAGTGTCCTGCTGATACGGCTGACAATGAAAAAGAACATTGAAATTGTATGCTATCAAGTATGTAATTACTGAGAATGAGTTATGGTGGAGAAGCTAGGATGGTGTACTTCTCAATTGTGTAGATGGAAAGCAAGCATTGGAACTTCTGCAGGAAATTCACAATGGGGTGTGTGGTGGTCATTACATGGCAAAGACCACTACACACAAGATTTTGAGGGCTGGATTCTGGTGGCCCACTATTTTTAAGGATGCTCACAAATTTGTTAAAACTTGTGATGCTTGTCAACGATTCTTAAGAAAGTTGAACTTTTGAGGAAATTTACCACTTAGGCCTATGACAGTTGAAGCCCCCTTCCAACAATGGGGAATTGATTTCATCAGGGAAATACCTAAAAAATATAGTGGAGGCCACTCATGGATTCTTGTTGCCATTGACTATTTTACAAAATGGGTTGAAGCAATACCAAAAATGAAGGCAACAAGCAAGGTGGTAGTTGATTTTCTGTTAAATAATATTCTTATCAAATTTGGAGTCCCTGAGAAAATTATCTCAGATAATGCTATGTGTTTTAGGTCATATGAATTCAAGGAATTTTGTGAAAGACATGGTATACAAGTCTCTTACTCTTCACTATACCATCCTCAAGGAAATGGTTAAGCTGAGTCTAGTAATAAGAGCTTGATGAAGATAATGAGAGTTATGGAAAAGAACAAAAAAGCTTGGGACTCAAAGCTAAAATTGGAACTCTGGGCAGATAAAGTGACTGTGAAAAAGGCTACTGGTTATTCACCATTTGGCTTAGTATATGGTCTAGATGCTATATTTCCACAGAATAACCTACTCAAAATGTATAAATTCGTGCAGGAATATGATGAATAAATCTGTGATGACATACAACACAAAATAAATAATTTGGGGAAATTAGATGAGACTAGGAGGGAAGCTCAAGTTAAAAACATGAAGATGCAATTAAAGGTTAAGCATCTATATGACAAGAGAGCTTCTCCTATAAAGTTTTAAGTAAACAATATGGTGTTAGCCTGCAATGCAATAGCTCAGGATAAGGGCAAGCATGTGAAATTTTAAGCTTTATGGACTAGCCCTTATTTTATAGTCAGCACTCATGGGGAACATTCATATTTCCTTTAGAACTGAATAGGTGAACTTTTTGAACTACTAGTACATGGATAGTTCTTAAAGCCATACTTCTCCTAAGTATTTTATTTTCCATGTACAATTTGGTTTTGTATATTGTGTATATAGGTGTGTTTGCTTTTGTATGTTTATTTTGGTCTTGGTGCCTAGTTCGGGTAGTTCCCTTATATGGGTCCTTTTGTTTTAATCCACTTTTTGGTCTACTTCAACCTAAGATTCTTGGGATCTCCCCATGCCTACAAGAGGCATATGTCCCCAGTTGGAGCCATTGATGGAACCTACAAATTGAATGTTCCAGCTCAGACCCTTGTCACTTTTGAAAGAGGGACTGATATTTGAGGGTTTAAGATTTATGATTCATAAACACTTGAATGTTCTATTTTGCTGTTGACTCCCTATTGCCTGCCGCTGGTCATTTTTTAAAATTTTGCATCTATCATTATTGTCTAGTAATCGGTTCCCAAATCCTAGGTTAAGGATTTTCAATCTTTATAAGGATAAGTTAAAGACCTATTTGGCCTTTACATCCTTTGTATTATTATGGCTTAGGCATCCTTAAGTCCATTTTATTGTATCATCCTAGAGAGTCCCCTCCATTAAAACAACTTATCAACACGTGCCTAAAGGTTTTCACTTAAGTTCAATCACCCTTTTATCACTCATCACTGATCACTTTTGAAATGTATGTCTTGAATCGGCGACGAGAAATAAGGTAATATCTCTTTGATATCGATCATCATGAATAGCTGCTAAAACTTTTAATTTAAATACGCGATGAGTGAGGTTCTTAGTATTATTGAAGGATTGCTTATCATTAATCGTTTTTGACCCCTTAATATTGTAATAGAGATGAGCGATGCCCTCCAGACTTATGATCTTATTTTCATCACCTATTGCGGATATGTTATAAAATGATTTTTCAAATCAGCAATGGGCGAGGAGATGAATTTCCATTGCATCGCATCTCATAGATTAGTGATGTGTGATATGTAATGGTACTATGATAATCTCTCATCACTAATTTCTTGAAAATATTATGAGGAGGATTAGCGATGAGCGATGGCCTGACATTTTATCATTTATCGCCGATCCATTTCAAAGCCTTAGTTTTGATTAGCAATGAGCGATAAAGTTCCTTTTTTTTAAAAAAAGGGGTTTCTTTCGCTAATCTAGGTACATCTTACCTATGATACCTTTTGTGCCATTGATTTTTCATGCAGGTCTACATGTTGAAATATGATGGTTTCACTATATCTCCCGTTGCTAATAGGACCCAAGGTGTAAAGTTGGATTAGTGAGGAGCGATGAAAATGAATGTGATCAGGGAAAGGGCCATAGATCCAAGGGTTGAGATTTCATCGTATAAAAGACTTGCATCACTGATGAAGCTGGTACTATTGAATTTGACTCCATTTTCTGATGAATGTTTTTCGATCGTTCGATAAACATTTGTTAGAAAATTTTGTCTCTATTTTTTTGTCAAAATGTCAATGATGAATTAAACATCGAAATAACAACACAGATTTGTCAATTGTCGGCATCATAAAATGACTTAGATGTCCGTCAGAATATCGACGAAAACTTCGTGTATCCACCGATGAATTACACCAGAAGTTCATTGCCATTTCGACGAAATGGGCAAGGAGTAGCATCGAAACAACACCAAAAGTTTGTCACCATTTCGATGAAATGGGCAAGGAGTAGCGTTGATACAACAACAAAAGTTCATTGCCATTTCGACGAAATGGGAAAGGAGTAGCGTCGAAACAACATAAGAAGTTCATCAAAATTGTGATGAAATGGGCAAGGAGTTACAACAAAGCCTTCATCGTAGCTATAGCAACTTCGTCGGACCTTTTCGGTGATTCGTCGGTGGATTTCATCAAAATTGTGATGAAACAATGCAATTTTTTTTAAAAAAATATTCGTTGAAATGTACCATCGCGGAGACTCTTGGCGATGACCACCGAGGCCAACCCATCGATGAGAGATCAATCATTAGCACATGATAGAAAACTCACTCTGATAGTCCATGTCTTGCCGATGACTTCCATCAACAAGACAAATCCAATGTCACACCGATCTAACCTCTTCAGGAGTTTTGAACACTGTTGGTTATTAGTAAGACATTCTGAGGGTCTCACTGACTAAACAAGTGTCTAAGAACAAGTAAACAAATGGAACCTATTAATTTTCTTATTTTTGGGTTCTTTAAATTATAGAATAGATACCATCTTCTTGTGTATAATGTACTTATATTCAGATTTGAATTCAAGACCAATTGTCATTGCACATTCCATTTTACTTGCACAGAGTATTCAATAAGCAATATATTGATAATGCCAAATGATTTATGGTGTTGTACAACTCTACCTATCATCACAGTTCTGCTGTTCCCACCAAAAGAATCCTACAAAGACAAGTTTACAATACCAAGTCAAATAATATGAAAAAGACTTACTTCCATACAAATTAAATGATTATTCTCACAATGGAAATTGTCTAATTACAACAACAATTCCATGAAAGGTTATCCATGCTTCATAAGAGATGACTGATCATACATAAAACTACAAGATGCATAGAAAAATCATTACACTTGAGAACAACCAAGGGATAACAAGGGAAGGAGTTAAGAAACAACTCTACCTATCATCACAGTTTTGCTATTCCCCCCAAGAGAATCCTGCAAAGACAAGTTTACAATACCAAGTCAAATAATATGAAAAAGACTTACTTCCATACAAATTAAATGATTATTCTCACAATGGAAATTGATTAATTACAACAACAATTCCATGAAAGGTTATCCATGCTTCATAAGAGATGACTGATCATACATACAAACTGCAAGATGCATAGAAAAATAGTTAAGAAACAACTCTACCTATCATCATAGTTCTGCTATTCCCCCCGAGAGAATCCTGCAAAGACAAGTTTACAATACCAAGTCAAATAATATGAAAAAGACTTACTTGATACAAATTAAATGATTATTCTCACAATGGCAATTACCTAATTACAACAACAATTCCATGAAAGGTTATCCATGCTTCATAAGAGATGACTAATCATACATACAGACTGCAAGATACATAGAAAAAGTATTACACTTGAGAACAACCAAGGGCTAACAAGGGAGGGAGTTAGAAATAACTCTACCTATCATCATAGTTCTGCTGTTCCCCCCAAGAGAATCTTGCAAAGACAAGTTTACAATACCAAGTCAAATAATATGAAAAAGACTTACTTCCATACAAATTAAATGATTATTCTCACAATGGCAATTGTCTAATTACAACAACAATTCCATGAAAGGTTATCCATGCTTCATAAGAGATGACTGATCATACATACAGACTGCAAGATGCATAGAAAAAGTATTACACTTGAGAACAACCAAGGGCTAACAAGGGAAGGAGTTAAGAAATGTCTAGATTGAAGAGAAAATGTGTAGGGAAAATGTTGAGCAGTGTCAAGAGAACAAAGCTTGTAGAACATATTCTTGACCTAATCAAGCTCTTGAACAACTTAAACAAAATTAAAATACTAAAACATACATGAGACATCCAATGAACTTCTAATATATACTATCTTTTTCATTAATGTAGAGGTAGGTGTTGTGCAGTTTTCACACACACATGCCGATGAAAGTAGGGACCCTCTTTTGGTTTGGTTTTGGTTTCTTGGACCTTTCTTTTTAAGGTTTTGTCTTATTTTGGCATGTGCTTAATTGTTTATGTTGATTGCCTAAATCATTCCCTTAAGTTATTCATTGAAAATCTTAAGCTTTGGGTGAATTTTGGGTTTTAACTAAAGTTCGGGACTTTCCACCCTGGCCAGATTTTCCTAGATCCTGCTCGGACTTCAGCTAGACATTGTGGTTCAAATATTTTTGGTCTTCATGGAATTCCGTGTGATCCTATTTTTTTTGGATTCCGTCTTGTCGGCGGGTTTCTGGATTTTCCAGCCTATCTTGTCGATTGACATTAATGTTGTATGTACCTTTGGCAAGCGATGTATTTGATTGATTTTGGATGATTATTGTGCCATTATGTTTATTTGTTACCATCGATTGAGCTGAGGAGTGCATTCTTACAAGTGATGGATTTTGATTTGGGGCGTTGAGTTTGCGAATTGTGGATTTAAGTGACAATTTCTTGTGTTTTCTTGCCGCTATTCTTTGTGGACGCCATTAAATTCTTGATTGCTATTTTTGAGGTTGATTTTTGTTGCGTCAATGGTATGTTTTCAATTGCCTTGCTTTGAATTGATGATTATGAATAGTGTTTTAATGTTACAAAGCTTTTGGGGCTCGAATTCCTGAATATTTAATCGCTTCATGGCTAGGGTTGCATAGCATTGATTGATTTATGGTCTCCCAAGTAATTTTCGGGTTTGTTTGTTTATTTGCATTTTGGTGAACTTGTTTGAGAATCGTGATTTTTCCCTAGTAAGGAATCGACAGTTGAAATACCTCAATCATAAGCTTGCATGTGTGTTAATGGTAGATGTATAGGGTTTGAAACCTAGACAATAACATTCCACCTTATTTCGCCTTAGAACTAGCCTAGAATTCAAATAAAATCTATGGAAGGTCCATGCCTAACTTGTCTCAGGCTTAAATATTTGAAATCCATAACCGATTCATGAGTCTGAGAAAAATCATGATTTAACACCGATGTTCGGGTTTTGTCCTCAGTCTAGGATTTTTTGTTCCCTCAGAACAATCCATCTCTGGTGAATTTTCTTGATTTTCTCTGCTTTTCTAGAATTTGCTATTGTTTTCAGAGTTTCATATATTCTACGGATTTCCGTTGACCCCGGATTTTCTCGATGTCCTTCGTTTTCCCGATTTCCTTTGAGTTCTTGGAATTTTCATGCTTTCAGAGTTTTACCTTATCCGCGGATTTCCGTTGACTTCGGATTTTCCCGAAGTCCTTGGTTCCCTATTTTTTTCGAATTTGCAAAGTGTCTTCCCCTTCGCGGAAATTCATCTCAAGTGGATTTTCCCAAAATTTGGTGAAATGTAAGGAAATATGGAATAACATGACGTGTTAGTGATTTTCATTGCATTTTATGATTAATTCGTGCTATCTCATGATCTCCTCTATTTTTTATTGATTGATAATGATTAGGTTTAATTGTTAGTAGGTGTTTCATAATTATTCCATTGGAATCCGTCTGGTTTGGAATTTCCCAAAATTCCTCTTTGGCTCAGATTCCACGGATGGTTCTGAAACCCAAAGTTTATCAAGATCATTTCATATGAGTTTTAATAACACCTTGATTATATGATGTTTATTCTAACGGTGTTTTGATGGATTAACATCACTTTCTTGTGGTCTTTACTATGATTTATGTGCTGAGTGCAGGCTGAATCTAGTAAGACAGTGGAGGGATCCTCAATATCTGAAGCAGAAAGGATTAAAATAGATATCAAGAGCAGGATCCCTGAGAGTAAAATTACATCAATCTAGTCTGAGGTGTGACTGATACAAATGTCAAATTGTGGGATTACGAAGAATTTAAAGGAAGAATGGTAGCAGAGGATCCTCCTTTGGTGGCTATAAGGATGAAGGAATCGGGTTTGTCACATGTGGTCAGTTTTCCTTCCATAGTCCAGTGTTACGAGCTTGTACCTAAGTGTGCAAGACACTATGACCAAGGCACACAAAGAATAATTGGTCCTCAAGAGAGAGTTGTACCAAATCTCAACCTTGTTTCCATTGCTCAGACTTTTGATATGCCAGATAGATCTGATGTGGTGGCATTCAACATGAAAGCAACTGAGGAGTTCTATGATGAACAAACTATGAAGTCACAATAGCTTATCAATTCCTGGCTGGAGAAGCCCAAGTCTCACTATTCCAAACTACCCAAACAGTTATTCAGAGAAAAGTTCAAGAAAGAATATTATGATGCCATCACTCTTCTTAGAAAGGTGGTTGGATTGAAGAATGTTGGCATATTTGAGAATTGGATGTGCCATGTGATTGTAAGGATGGAACATGAGAAGACTGATTACCATTGGGCAGGTATCATTAGAAGAGTGATTCATGAAAAATTGTCTAATGTGTTGCAGACCAAGACCTTCACGATGACTTCATATTTGGCCTATGCACTTGCGAGATTCCACCCCTACAAAGGATTGAGTACACTGGGCACCTTTGTGTAGGATATTATCTATGAGGTCTACCCTTAATTGCATCTAGGAAGCTCGAGCTACAGGAGGGTGAATGATGCATTCACCATGCATATCACTAGGTTACTTCAAGGTGCAGAACATGGCAGAATTTCAGACCAAGCCAAGGAGCTCATCAAGAAATATGGTGCCTGGTTTATTCAATTCCCAACCTTCTCATATATCCAGATTGATGGTTGTCAAAGGGACCCTTATAGACTTCCAAGGTATCCCACTGGTCATATCATACTTTTGGAAGTCACTAGACAAATATGTGACTTTGATGCCATTGTCAAAAGGGATAAGCATACGACTGGTTTTGGTGGAGATTTCCCATTAAGGATTGGCACTGGAGAGGCTTTTCCTTCCATTGGTTCTGCCTAGGATTTTGAGGAGGAGATCAGTCCTCTTGGCTTATCTTTCCATTCCAAGAGATCTAGGTTTGATATCATAGGTGAGGCCCAAAAGAGAGCCAGTAGAGAATATAGCCGTAAGGTTGAGTTAGAAGATTACTGGGCCAATTGCAGTGTTGAATTTGAAGTTAGGAAGAAGAAGTTATCTCAGCTACCAGGAGAGTCAATCAGATTATACAATGTGAGGGAAATCCCAGATCAGCTCAAGGATGATGGAAACCTGATTCAGGATCATCCTTATCAGGCAGTGAAGGATAGGCCAATTGGTGATGTGGACTAGTTACAAGAGGATAAGATAGAACTAAAACAATTGATGGATCCAGTCACCAAATTCACTAGGATGTGGCTAAGGCATAAATTGTGGGAGTTGGAGCATGAAGGTGTACAGTGCACCTATGAGCTGATGGGAGATTTAGATCCTCACTCCACTTCCAAGGAATCAAATAAAGAGGATCCTAAGGGCAAGGGTAAGACATATTCTCCTTTTAAGATCAAGATCAAAGGTGTTCAAGAGGAGGAGGTCCAAGAGACAGAAAAATAGAGAAAGCCCATTGCTAAGAAAAGGTCAAAGACTAAGAGGTCTACACAAAAAGAAACAGAAAAGAAGGGTCCTAAAGTTGATGTTCGAGTGCCCAAGAGGAGAAGAGTCATAAGGCTGTCACAGAAGGTGAGCTCCAAGGTAGGAGAGGAAGAAGCTACCCCACTGGTGGTTAATGTAGAAAGCTCAGAGGAGAAGGAACGAGTATATACAAGGATGTCAAAGACTCCTTCTCCAAAGGATAGTGAGCTTAAAATAGACCTTCCTCCAGTTATTTCTCATGAGGAGAAACATGATGATGTGCCTCCCGCTCATGAAGCTCAAAGCAATCCAGGTGAGTCAGAAAATGTTGAAGAGCATCTGGATACTGAAGGAGAAGAATTTCATGAAGGTGACCTTTATAGTGCAAAGGCAGAAATTGATAAGGTAGTGAGGTCTCCTTTAGTAGCTTATTCGGATTCCCCTGTTAGAACTAAATAGGTCCCTCCGAGAGAAGAAGAGGCAGAGAAGATTTCATCCCTTGAACATAAGGAAGAACATGCTGAAGAAAAGGAGGGTAAGATGGATGAAACTCCTGAGAAGCAAGGTTTGAGTGAAGAGGTGCCTAAAGATCAATAGGAGGAGAAACAAAGTGAAGTGCAATTGGAACCCACTGTCCCTAATTGGTTGGACAAGGAAATAAGGAGAAAACAAGTTGTTGTGGAAGATACTCCACCAAATTGGGATGAGCTATTAGCCAAGATTGGAAGGGATAAAGGTAAAAAGAAGGCTAGGGTGATTTCAAGGATTGAAAGAGATGAAGCTAGCAATAGAGTTTTCCACATTGTAACCCCTACCCCAGATAGGAGTAGAGATGATGTGACTGGAAAGGATTATAATGTTCAGACTTTCAATCTAGGGCCTACATCTGTTGAGCAGGATATTGAAGAGTATGAGGGTTCTAGTGCGGTCATATTGGGTAGATTGAGGAAGGAAATAAAGATTAAGCAGGAACTAAAGAAGGAAAATGAGAATATCAGGAAATGCTTAGAAGATTTGATGAAGCCCTTGCAATCTATCAATCCTTTGATTTCTGCTGCAAAGCCTTTACCGTAGGAGACTATCACCGAGCTGGAAAAGATGAGGGATTCCAATCTTGCCACTACAAATTGGCTGAAATGGGTCTGAACCAAAGGTAATGAGGCTATTAAAGATATCTTGTCAATAGGGAAGGATGCTATAAGGGAAAATGATTGGTTGAAGGAAGTGTTAGCTTAGGATAAGGAAGATACAGATCTCCTGCTGCAGAAAACCAGAACTATCATGGAGTACACCAGGGATAAGCTAGTAAGTGATAAAATTCTCCCTTCCTCCAGAGCTGCTGAACCTTGGGAGTGGTTTGAAGCATTGTAAATTAGGTAGAAGGTTCTAAAAAAGATTTACAAATAGAGGAGACAAATTAATGATACCCTAGCTGGTGCTTATAATGGATCCATTTCTTTCTTTGAGATTATGATAGGGAGAAGAAATATTGTTCCCAAATATTTGACTTTGGAACAGTTGAGGAAATGGTGGCATGATGTTTATGCCCCAATTAATCATGATTCCATTTCTAAGTACCCATTAGATGATGCAGCCACCTACATTGTTGTCATTGATAAATACCTAACATATAAGGTGGATTGGGATAAGTCGTTAAAACAATCAAGGGAAGAAATTGCATCAATTGAGAGATGACTTAGGGTTTTTCTTTTACCACCTGTGGGAAACTTGGATAGGGTGATTTTGAAGGTTCATGAAATGTTGGATCAAAATAAGGACAAGGGGGAAGGCAGTTAATGATTGGCTACATCGAGATTTGTGCTTCCCTATTATTTTTCCATGCATTGGTCTGAGCTGCATTGGAGATCCCATGCTAACTTGGATAAATTTTGTGCATTTAATGCATATTTATTTCATTTTGAATTTCTCTTGGCCGACTTTTTGTGCCTTATTATTATTTTAAAGTCTTATCTAGGCTGACATGTTTTGGGGGTTCTATAAATATGGCATTTTGCCTGATTTGTAAGGGTTAAGAAGTTCTAGATGGAGAGCTCGTTAGAGCGAAATAATTAGAGCAAGAGTTAACAAGTAGCTGCTCTGAAGCAAATATTGTAACAAAAAGCTAGAATTGTTGCTACAGTGGATAATTTGATGCAAGTAATGACATTGTGATTTTGTGCCATACTTTTGTTCTTCTTATCTTGCATTGTTCTTGTAAATATATCCTTAGAATTGCTTTTAGAAGAATCGACATTTAGATTAGATTTGATTCAATAATGTTATGGTTTAATATTTGAAGTGTTGCAACAATCCCTGGTCCATACTTTTCATAACCAATTGATTGTTAGTTGCTTTGCAAAGTTAGCCTGGACTCTATATTTATTGGGCTTAGTTCAATTGTGAGGGTTTATTCACTTCAATTGCAATAGGGTTGTTTGAATGAATGTTCATGATCTAAAAATCTTAACACATTATAAGATTGCATTGTTTCGATGAGATTGTAGATCCATCTGGGTCAAGTAGAAATTAGTTTTGAGGGATTGGTCCATTTCAAGCATTTTATCATTTGCATTGTTAATCTTAGGTTTAATATTAAGTTTAGAAATCTCTCTGAAACCCTTATCTTTTTTTATTTCTTTGATTATTGGGTTAAATTTAGGATTGAAGTATCAGCATATTGTTAGATCTGATAAATTGAGATTTAGTATTTTGCTTGTAGTAAGGTTCCATTGTCATTACCAGCATTTTCACATTTTCACTGAGTTGTTTATGCATTGTCAAGACCTGACATTAGAGACCTTGGGATTATCTCTTGAGGCATGTTGATAGAGATTTAGCTTTCAAGAGAGATAGGATTTCATATTCTATATGAGTTGTGCAGAAAACATCATCAACATATTGGTGCTAGAGGGAGGGCCTGAATAAGCAAGCTGGATCAATTTTTGAAAGCCATCTCTCTTGAAAGATTTAGAAGAAGAACAAGATCTACTCCAAGAGAGGAGGAATTTTAGGAAATACCAGACCCTACTAGGTCAAGAAGGACCAACAGAAGGGGAGAATCATCATCATCTCATCCACCTCCATCATCTCCATCAACCCATCTTTGCTAGGTTCATATGATTCTGAGGACATTCCCATTCCACAACCTCAACTATTCATAAATCAACCATTACCACCCCCACCTCCACCAATGGCTTCCCTAGCAACCAACCCATCTCCATTAATTTTTTTTGTTTACAATGTCATGCTCAAAAACCTTGAACACTTTTGTTCAAAATTTCATGTCAATGATCCCAATAGAACTATTGAGGAGCACATCAGGATCTTTTAAACTGTCCTTAAGGATAGAGAAATAAACCATGAGGATGTAGCATGTAGACTATTTCCTTATTCATTGGCAGAAGATGCATTCTATTGGTACAATCATTTACCTGCTGGGTCTATCAAACATTGGACTGAGCTAGAGACTATATTTTTATAGAAGTTTCGAATCCAATTAGTTCCAATGAGCTGTACCATCAATGCACTAATGTTAAGAGAGAGTTCAATGATCCTATAGGGTCTTTCAACAATAGGTTTCATCATGCTTATACCAAACTACAGGCCCCTTATGTTGTTGATGAGCCCACTGCTTTAGAAGTTTATTATGAGGGACTTGATAGTTTGACAGCTACCTTTTTGAAGTGGAGTAGTAACCCTCCTGCTAGTCTACTTGATGCATATGCAGAGGCTATGAAAGTTAGCACTGCTCTAAGGAAATATTTGTCTGGGCCTCTACCCTCATTAGGACCCGTTGTTCACCCTGGACAAGTTCCAACTCTCAACCAGGGTATTGCCAATAATACTCATGTTATGAATCTAGTACCTCAGTTGCCTTTGGTCCCTCACACAAGACCTCCTGTGAGACAAGTTTCATCCATAATTAGTTACCCCCAACAAAATGTGAATCAACCACTACATATATAGCCTCAGGCTAGCTATCCCCATACCTATAGAATTTTGAAGTGTTGAACCAATCACTGAATGCCAATGCTGCAGTAGGGTATTTCTAGAAAAATGTGAATCAACCTCCATACAGTAATCCTGACAAGGATGAATTTTCTGAACAAGTAAAGAAGCTAAATATGGAGGTGACTTACTTGAGGAACCAGAACAGTCAATTGCAAGCTGCTCAGAGAAATATGCAGTCCAATCAGAATAGAGAGAATTCACAAGGACAATACTTTGATAGAGGGAAATGTCATGATAGAGGATACAATAATGAAAGAGGATATAACTAGGACATAGGTTACAACAATGACAGGGGGTATAATAATGATAGAAGGTAGAATTATGATAAAGGGAAATCCTTAAGCTAGAACTTTGATAGAGGGAAAGGTGGTGGACAAGGGTTCGATAGGAGGCAGCCACCAGGGCAGAACAAGACTTGGAACATAGGGCCCAACAATGGAGGAGTCCCTACCCCATTAGATCAACCAGTTAATCAACCTATCAATCAGTCTGTCAATCAACCAGTTAATCAAGAGAAGTCTCCTAGCGGTGTATATCTGGCTGAGGCTGCTTTATCAGGATGGTGTAGGCTCCATAAAATGAGTCAACATTCTGAATTAGATTGTCAAGAGTTCCAAAAAATAGCCTCTATCTTTCAGTATGAAATAGAGAACAATGCAGGTAGTCAAGAAATAGTGCCATCCAATCCTTATGATTCACCGGTGTTGGTGCTAAATCATGCTCCTTTTCCTCAAAGTAAGGAGAATGTACCCAAAGAAGAATCTGATCAGTTGGGAGGAGGAGCAAACCAGGTGTGCAATGGGGATGAAATCACATAGTTATTTGATGAGAGTCCAGTGAATGATAATGGTCCCAGAGATGAGGAAGAGGCTTATGTTGAAGAAGTGTAGACTTTCCAGAGACCTGTCAAGAAGTATGACTTACGGGAATTTCCACATTGACGCCCACAAGCTGGAGGCCCCTTCACTACGTCCATTCCACCAAACAATTTCAACACACCTCCAAACCCTAATGCTAGCAATAATCCATCACTGCCTCAGGTGTCCAGGCAATATTTATCTCAAGATCCAGGGCATGCTGATGTGCCAAAAGGGAGAGGTGTTGATGCAAAAAAGGATAGGGTGATGGAATACCCAAAGGAAACCCCTGCTAATCTGAATGAGGAACAATTGGTCCTGTATGTTGCTGAAGAACTCAAAAAATTAAAGGTAATCCTATCTGCATTTGAGTTATTAAGAGTTCTAGCTATTAGGAATGCAGTTCTAGGATCTTATAATGCAAATTCCATGACACAAAATACACCAGTTAGCGAAAGTGTCAATAGAGCATTTGGTTCTCAATCAATAGGAAGGAAAAATCAAACTCATAATCAAGTCCATATGCCCCTTGGGGATAAGGGAAAGGAGAAGGACAAGACTCAAGTTGCCCAAGTGGATACTCCCTTAACTCTGTTTCAAGGGAAAATAGATACACCTCCATTCCTAATTTCTGTGTGCATTTTTAGTTAGAATTTGCATAATTGTTTGCTGGATTCTGGTGCTTCAACCAATGTTATGCCTTTTGGTGTGTGTAGAGCTATGGGTATTACTCCTGCTAACTCACAAAAGAAGGTTACACAATTAGATAGGACTGAAGTAAATGTTGTAGGGGAATTAAATATGATTCATATGTAAGTTGCTTCTAATCCTAGAATTCAGCAGGTTATCAATATACAAGTGGCTAACATCCCTGATGCTTATGACTTAATATTGGGAAGAGACTTTACCAGAGCCTTGAATGGATATGTCTCAACTGATCATTCTCACATGTGGCTTCCCTAGAAGGGAATGCCAAACCGGATTAGAATTGAAAGAGAACCTAGAATGAAATACATGATTACAAAATATCAAAATACCTCCAATAGAATTTTGATATCAGAAGTAAGTATGGGTAACTATGTGCTTGCAACTCCTTTTGAGGAGTTAGATGTGGAAGAGGTCCTCATGTTGCATACAATGTTTGATGGCCTCACATCAGAATCTAGTAGTACTGAAGCCTTGGTCGAACTAGTTGAAAGTAATGATGATCCAAAAGATAATCAATTAGCTTTGCTAGATAGTTTTCAAGAGTTTATTCAGAAGTGCATTGAAGACTAGGTTCAATTGGGAAGATGAATGAACTTTGGAGAGCTACTCTTGCCCAATTGCTGAAGAGTGCATAATGCTTCCCATTCAGAATTGGACTATTACTTGTGCCAAGCTACAGTGGAACAAATATAGAAATGTATCAAACCCACTCCTATAGTCATAATCGATATCCAAAATGTCCAAAAAGATCCCAAAGGGAAAAGAGTGGTGTCTTCTAAAAGACCATCCAACAACAACAATGCAGGTGAGAAAGTAGGGAATTTTGCAGTTGCTGGTTGTTGGACTTTAAGATTCGATGGGTCCAAATCAAAACAAGGAGCTAGGGAATGTTTCGAGCTAATTAGTCCAAGAGGTAAGACATTTTTTGCTTCTCATAGACTTCAATTTCATTGTATAAATAATGTAGCAGAATATGAGGCTTGGTCCATGGATTGTTAATGGAATTAAAGAAAAAGGTTAAGATCTTGCAAGTTTTTGGAGATTCTGAGTTAGTAGTAAAGCAAGTTAGGAGACAATACTCTTGTCGTGATAGAAGAATGACCAACTATAGGCACAAAGTATGGGATCTTATTGAAGGATTTGATGCCTTCAACATTCAGTTGATTCCACAAAGTAAGGACCAAACAATTGACTCTTTGGCCCAGGCAGCTAGTACATTGCAACCTTTGTCTCTTTCTAGAATAAAGAAGTTTACTGTAGAATTGACCCCAGTACCTTCAATACCTGATAATGTTACCAACTTCCAGGTGTTTGAAGATGACAAGCACATCTTAGATTTCATTACTAATACTGATGTCTTTGCTTCTCAAATCATTGATGAAACTGAGCTCCAAGAAGCAGAGATGGACTTGGAAGGAGTGATAAATTTGAAGACCAACACTATTCCCAGAGGAATGGTGCAATTAGAAAGGATCTTTGATCTGGAAAAGGTCAGGGAGCAAGAATAGGATGCCAGGAAGGAGTCCATCAGTGGACAGTGTGACAAATATAATATGTGAACTCAGGAAGATGTTAAAAACATATTTATTGGCAAAGTGTGCACTCCAGAAGAAATAAAGGGAATCATCGATGCACTGCATAGATATCGAGATGTGATAGCCTAGAGTTATGAAGACTTAAAGACTTATAATACATTGATCATAACCCATACTATCCCTCTCAATCCAGGAGTAAAACCTTTCAGACAAAGGCAAAGGCCTATCAATGCTTTACTGGAACCCATAATACAGAAGGAAGTGCAAAAACTATTGTCTACAAGAATAATATTTCCAGTCAGACACTCTACTTGGGTTGCAAACCTAGTTCCAGTGCGAAAGAAAAATGGTGAAATTAGGCTATGTGTAGATTTCAGGAACCTAAATAGGGCATCAGAAAAAGATAACTATCCGGTTCCCTCATTGGATGAAGTACTCCATAGTGTCAATGGATCTCAGATGATGTCTTTCCTGGATGGTTATTCAGGATACAACTAGGTCATGGTGCAGTATGAGGACAGGCACAAGACTGCTTTCACCATCAAGTGGGGCACTTTTTCCTATAGGAGGATGCCCTTTGGCTTGATTAATGCTGGAGCCACATTCCAATGAGCCATGGACATTTCCTTTAAAGATATAATTGGTAAGTGCATAATCATTTATATGGATGATCTAACAGTCTTTTCCAAAAAGAGAGGTGATCGTATCTCAGATTTGTGCAAAGTTTTTTAGAAATGTAGAGAGTTTGGGATATCTCTCAACCCAAAGAAATGCATCTTTGGAGTCACAGAGGGTAAATTGTTGGGGCATGTTCTCTCTGAAAATGGAATTGCCATTGATCCAAAATGAATAGAAGCTATAATCAAGATCCCACCACCTGCTAGTAAGAAAGAAATGAAATCATTCTTTGGTAAGACCAACTTTGTGAGAAAGTTCATCACTGGGTTCACAGAAATAGTCAAGCCACTGAATGCAATGTTGAAGTAGGAGGCCAAAGTTGAATGGAATGTAGAAGCTAAGGAAGCATTTGCAGAGATAAAAAGGGCTATTTCTGAAGCTCCTATTTTGGTAAGCCCAGACTATGCTAAACCATTCTATATATATTCGTTTGCTTCTGACCACTCTTGTGTTGCTATGTTAACTAAAAAGTATGACCAAGGAAATGAACATCCCATCGCATTCATGAGTGCACCATTGAAGGATGCAGAGCTGAGATACCAAAGTGTGGAAAAGTAGGCCTATGCCTTGGTCCAAGCTGTAAAGAAATTTAGGCATTATATCCTCAGAAACAAAATCTTTGCTATAGTTCTTGATTTTGTAGTTAAGCTGTTGTTAATGCAAAATGAGCTAGGAGAGCGTAGAGCCAAGTGGGTAACTATGTTACAACAGTATGATATTGAGATTCAACCCATGAAGCTGGTAAGAGGGAAAGGACTGACAAAGATAATGGCAAAAACAGGCCTTGATCTTACAACTCAGAGTTACAATATAGAGGATGTTTCTCCTGGCAAGTGGTACAATGATATTGTTCATTATCTTCTGACTTGGAGATGCCCTGATCATCTTAATGCAGTACAAAGAAGGGCATTGCACTTAAAGAGTGATAGTTTCATGTTGGAAGGAAGCTGTCCTATATAAGAAAAATCATGAGGGTGTTTACTTAAGGTTCCTAGGGAAGGCAGAGTCTGAAAGAGTGATGTTAGAGTTTCACGACAGATATGGTACAGGCCATGGATCAACACCTTCTACAACGAACTAGATTTTGAGAGCTGGTTACTATTGGCCTACACTATTTAAGGACACATACAACCACATCAAAACTTGTCATGTGTGTCAGACTGTGGTGGCCAGAGAGAATTATGCAACACTTCCACTCCAACCAGTCTTCGAGGTAAACCATTTCGCACAGTGGGGGATGGAATTCATAGGTCCAATCAATCCGCCTTCTTCTTCTAGTCACAGTTATATCCTTACTGTCACTGATTATTTTACAAGATGGACTGAGGCTCTTGCTTGCAAGCAATGTACTTTAGAGGTAGTAATTAATTTCATCAAATCAGGTACCATTAACCGTTTTGGATGTCCTATGTCTTTAGTTTGTGATAATGGTCCTACATTTTCATTGTAAAAGTTTTCTAATTGGGATTTTGATCATGAGATTATCATTAAGTTTGCATCCAACTATTACCCTCAGGGTAATGGTTTGGATGAATCTTCCAACAAAAATCTCTTGACTATTATCCGCAAGCTATTAGAAAGAAATCTAAAGGATTGGCATACCCAACTCAGATTTTCTCTTTGGGCAGATCGTACAAGGCATAAGACTTCCATAGGAATATCACCTTATCACCTGGTTTATGGATTAGATCCTATGTTTCCCATTCAGTTAAAGATCCCCACCTTATAGTTCATTAATGAATATTATGATGAGGGAGACAAATGTGAGGCCAGACTTGCTGAATTGTTACACCTTGAGGAAAAGAGAGACGAAGCCCAGGAAAACTTTTCCAAACATCAGGGGGTAGTCAAGAGATGGTTTGATAAAAGAGCCAAGGTAAAAGCTTTTAGGATTTCTAACTTGGTTCTTTACTGGGATAAAGCCCATGACCGTAAGGGGGAGCATGGAAAATTTGATAAACTTTGGCTTGGACCTTACCAGATTTCAGAAATTCTGGGAGATAATGATTTCTATTTGAAAACTCTCACTGGAGAGGATATCCCACTACCTGTCAATGGGCAGTATTTGAAGCATTATTTCCAGTCTTGAGCTATTTTCAGCTCTTGTCTTGTATATAGTTAGATTAGGTTTCCCTTTCCACTTTGCTTTGTTTGTTTTGGTTAGTGTAGGTTTGCTTGTTTTGTTTTTTTTGCTTTGCGCTTGCTTTGGGGGTTTCTCTATTTTCGCCTGGATGTGTTGCACCTGCATGGAAAATATATCATTATCTAGAATTGTTCTAAGTATTTTTTTGGACTTTAGTCTTGTATTTTGAAAGGATGTTTGAAGTCTTTGCTATTGCCAATAGTCTCAATGTTTGATTTATAGAAGATGGGTCACTGGTTTTGATTTGAATTTGAAATAATCTGAAATCTTATATCACTCATATATCTTAAGAATCCTGATGTTGCCGTAGGATCCTGGTGAAGTCCTGTCAGGTGAAATTTTTTATTTCTGCTTCAGTGCCACTGTGATTCTCAGCCCTAAGTGTGAACTTCATTGTTCACGGGTTGAAATGAAAAATGACACAGAAAGCAATATCAAAAGAAAGAAAAGTGAAATATTGAAAATCAAAAGAATGAATTTGACTTATCAGGAGTATCTGAATATCTCTATCGGGGCTATAAACGCTTGACTGGCGATAGAGCTATGTTCAAGAGAGTCACAACGATAACCTCATCAGGGCTATGGATGCCTAATTGGCAGCAAGGCTCTTTCCAAATTTCTTTTGAAGTTAGAATCCTTATGTAGCCTGACTAAGCTTGGTTTTTGCAGTAGCTTAAGGAGGGAAATGAAGTCATATGCACACTCTTGGATTTTCATTTTATGGAAGGTTAGATCTATCCTTTGGTTCTGATTCTTTAAATCTTCACATTCTAATTTGTTTGTTGGATAGTAAGACTGAAACCAGAGATTCTAGGTTCTCGATTCCTGTTCGTCATCAAATGCTCTAGAGCATTTTCCCAGCAGAGGTCACTATTTGTTGTGTAGTTTTCGCACACACGCCCCACTGAAAGTAGGGACCCTCTTTTGGTTTGGTTTTGGTGTATTGGCCCTTTCATTTTGAAGTTTTGTCTTATTTTGGTGTGTGCTTAATTGTTTATGTTGATTGCCTAAATCATTCCCCTAAGTTATTCATTGAAAATATTAAGCTCTAGGTGAATTTTGGGTTTTCACTGAAGTTCAGGACTTTCCACTCTAGCCATATTTTCTCGGATCCTACTCGGACTCCGGCTAGACACTATGGTTCGTAGATTTTTGATCTTTGTAGAATTTCGTGTGATCTGGATTTTTCCATATTCCGTCCTGTCGTCGGGTTTTTGGATTTGCCAACCTATCTTGTTGATTGGCATTAATGTCATCTGTACCTTTGGAAAGCAATGTATTTAATTGATTTCAGATGATTATTGTGCCATTATGTTTATTGCTTACCATCAATTGAGCTGAGGAGTGCATTCTTACAAGTGCTAGATTTGGATTTGGGGTGTTGATTTTGCGAATTGTGGATTTGAGTGACAATTTCTTTTGTTTTCCTGCCACTGTTCTTTGTGGATGCCATTAAATTCTCGATTGCTATTTATGAGGTCAATTTTTGCTGTGTCAATGGTATGTTTTCAATTTCCTTGCTTTGAATTGATGATTATGAATAGTGTTTTAATGTTATAAAGATTTTGGGGCTCGAATTCCTGAATATTTAATCGCTTCATGGCTAGGGTTGTATAGCATTGATTGATTTATGGTTTCCCAAGTAATTTTTGGGTTTGTTTGTTTATTTGCATTTTGGTGAACTTGTTTGAGAATTGTGTTTTTCCCCTAGTAAGGAATCGGCAGTTGAAATACCTCAATCATAAGCTTTCCTATGTGTTAATGGTAGATGTATAGGGTTTGAAACCTAGGGCAATACCATGCCACCTTATTTCACCTTAGAACTGGCCTAGAATTCAAAGAAAATCTATGGAAGGTCCATGCCCAACTTGTCTCAGGCTTAAATATTTGAAATCCATAATTGATTCATGAGTTTGAGCAAAATCGTGATTTAATGCTGATGTTCAGGTGTCGTCCTCAGTCCGGGATTTTCCGTTCCCTCGGGACAATCCGTCTCTGGCAGATTTTCCTGATTTCCTCTACTTTTCCAGAATCTGCTATCGTTTTCCGAGTTTCATATATTCTGCGAATTTTCGTTGACCCCGGATTTTCTCGATCTCCTTCATTTTCTTGATTTCCTTTGAGTTCCCGAAATCTACATGCTTTTGGAGTTTTACCTTATTTGCATATTTCTGTCGACTCCAGATTTTCTCGAAGTCCTTGGTTCCCTGTTCTTTCCGGATTTGCAAAGTGTCTTCCCCTTCGCAGGAATCCGTCTTAGGCGGATTTTCTCGAAATCTGGTGAAATGCAAGGAAATATGGAATAGCATGATGTGTTAGTGATTTTCATTGCATTTTATGATTAATTCGTACTATCTCATGATATCCTATGTGGTTTATTGATTGATAATGATCAGATTTAATTGTTAGTAGGTGTTTCATAATTATTCTGCTGGAATTTCTTTGGTCTGGAATTTCCCAAAATTCCTCTCTGGCTCAGATTTCGTGAATGGTTCTAAAACCTGAAGTTTATCAAGATAGTTTCATATGAGTTTTAATAACACCTTGATTGTATGAGGTTTATTCTAATGGTGTTTTGATGGATTAACATTACTTTCTTGTGGTCTTTAGTATGATTTCTGTGTTGAGTGTAGGCTGAATCTAGTAAGACAGTGGAGGGATCCTTAGTATCTGAAGCAGAAAGTATTAAAATGGATATCAAGAGCAAGATCCCTGAGAGTAAAATTACATCAATCTGGTCTGAGGTAACTGATACAAATGTCAAATTGTGGGATTACGAAGAATTTAAAGGAAGAATGGTAGCAAAGGATCCTCCTTTGGTGGCTAGAAGGATGAAGGAATCAGGTTTGTCACATGTGGCCGGTTTTCCTTCCATAGTCCAATGTTATGAGCTTGTCCTCGAGTGTGCTAGACACTATGACCAAGGCACACAAAGAATAATTGGTCCTCAAGGGAGAGTTGTAGAAAATCTCAACCTTGTTTCCATTACTCAGACTTTTGATATGCCAGACAGATCTCATATGGTGGTATTCAACATGAAAGCAACTTAGGAGTTCTACAATGAACAGACTGTGAAGTCACAATAACTTATCAATTCCTGGCTAGAGAAACCCAAGTCTCACTATTCCAAATTGCCCAAACAGTTATTCAAAGCAAAGTTCAAGAAAGAATATTATGATGACATCACTCTTCTTAGTAGGGTGGTTGGATTGAAGAATGCTGTCATATTTGAGAATTGGATGTGCCACGTGATTGTAAGGATGGAACAGGAGAAGACTGATTACCATTAGGCAGGTATCATTAGCAGAGTGATTCATGAACAATTATCTAATGTGTTGCAGACCAAGACCTTCACGGTGACTTCATATTTGGTCTATGCACTTTCAAGATTCCACCCCTACAAAGGATTGAGTACACGAGGCACCTTTGGATAGAATAATATCTATGAGGTCTACCCTCAATTTCATCTAGGAAGTTCGAGCTACAGGAGGATGAATGATACATTCACCATGCATATCACTAGGTTACTTCAAGGTGCAAAACATTTCATAATTTCATACCAAGCCAAGGAGCTCATCAAGAAATATGGTGCCTAGTTTATTCAATTCCCAACCTTCTCATACATGCGGATTGATGGTTGTAAAAGGGCCCCTTACAGACTTCCAAGGTATCCCACTAATCATATCATACTTTTGGAAGTCACTAGACAGATATGTGACTTTGATGCCATTGTCAAAAGGGATAAGCATAAGACTAGTTTTGGTGGAGATTTCCCATTTAGGATTGGCACTGGAGAGGCTTGTCCTTCCATTGGTTCTGCCTAGGCTTCTGAGGAGGAGATGGGCACTCTTGGCTTATATTTCCATTCCAAGAGATCCAGGTTTGATATCATAGGTGAGGCCCAAAAGAGAGCCAGTAGAGAATACAACCATAAGGTTGAGTTAGAAGATTACTGGGCCAATTGTAGTGATGAATTTGAACTTAGGAAGAAGAAGTTTTCATAGCGGCCAGTAGAGTCAATCGGATTATACAATGTGAGGGCAGTCCTGGATCAGCTAGAGGATGATGAAAACCTAATTCAGGATCATGCTTATGAGGCAGTGAAGGATAGGCCAATTGGTGATGTGGACTGGTTACAAGAGGAAAAGACAGAACTAAAACAGTTGATGGATCCTGTAGACACATAAAAATGTCCTAAGCCTTCGAGTGTCATTTTTCTTCATCCTCGTCCTTCGATAATAATTTTAGTTATTCAATTATGTTTGATTATATTCCTCTATTAATTAAATATTTTTTAATAATTATTTAATTAATTCACTTTCTAATATTTATTCTATCCTGACCAATTAAATAAACTAATCATGTCACTAATTTCTTCCTCTTCTTCAATAGTTAAATAAATTATTATTTATTTAATTATTTTGTCATCTTTCATCTATAGTTAAATAATTACCATTAATTATTTATCTATTCATGGTCCTTTAATTCTTCCATAGTTAAATAATTATTAAAATCATTTAACTATCCTATGCCACCTTCCTAATTAAATAGTTAATCTAAATTAATTATTTAAGGTCTAATTTCTATCTCTCCATTTAATTAAATTAATAAATTTAATTAAATGCTCCTTTTCATTTTTCAAATAAATAATTTGAATAAATTATTTATTTTCCACTTGTCCATTTCCTCTATTTTCAAATAAATAATTTGAATAAATTATTTATTTTCCACTTGTCCATTTCTTCTATTTTCAAATAAATAATTTGAATAAATTATTTATTTTCCACTTGTCCATTTCCAACATTTTTGAATAAATAATTTAAAATAAATTATTTATGCACCATTTGGTCAAAGATACCCTATCATAACATTCATTTCCTGTCATAGCTTGTATGTCCCTGCATGTCTGTCATGGCCTGCATGTCTTTGCATGTCTTCCTGTCATGATTCCTCCAAGAATAGCATACTCTTGGTGCATCAATTCTGGACCATTGATCTTGACATCTTTTCTGAGACTTAATCTCAACCATCCATTTCGTAACATCCCTCTCATGCATTCCCATCCATTGATCTTGGAATCTTTCTAGAAGATTTATCTCAACCGTCCATTCGAATGGTTGTTTATAAAAACAACCTTCCTCCTCCATTTTCTTTTTAACAGCTATTCTTCTCCAACTTTCTACTTATCATTTGCAGGTATTTGTAGAAGTTACACTACAAATCTGAGGGCATATTTGCAAAAGGAGAAATAGGAGAGCAAGAGAAGTGATTCAAGTTCAAGCATGGGGAGTATTTTAATTTAATGTTTTATTTTCCTTATGCTTACTTTGTTTTCTCTTGTTTGGATGAGGTTAATAGTTTAGAAGTGTTGGCTATCACTTTGTCTATTCTATTTGATTTCTGACCCCATCTCACATTTGGTGAACCCGACGTGAAGTAGAGAAATTTGTGTGTTCTTGTTTGTCTTTGCTACTTTGCAGGTTACAGCCAAGAGTTCATATCAAATCCTATCACCTTCCTTTGAGTACAAAAAAATAGGCGCATAACATATGTTAAAAAAATTTCTAAATTTTGTAGGCCTCAATCTCAACTTTCCAAAACTTTAAATGGTTTGAAATTTCGTTAAGAATTGAGAAAGTTATGGCCGTTTTAGTGACCGCAGCTTTTAAGATTTAGTTGTTCATACCCGAATTTTCTTTTGTTTATCACATTTTTGTCTTGTAGGATTTTGCAAAACGTTTTCTAGGTTTTGACAGTCTATGTCTTAGCTTTCCATAGATATATACGGTTTAAAATTTTGTTTAGTTTTGAGAAAGTTAACACTTTTTATTTTGCTGTTTTCATTCAATTTTTTTTTCAATTGACTAATCTTTTGTTTGTAGCGTGTGGCTTTGGAATGGGGCTCCCAAAACTACTTCTTCTGGAGCAACAAAAAAATTGAGCTCTTAGTTTTTAGTTTTCTTTAATTCTTTTTTCTTAGTTTAGTCTTTTTATTTTCTAATTTAATTATTTACTAACTTTTAGTTTGGTTTTTAATCTCTTGTTCTAACTTAGTTTTTTGCAGTTTTCTTGTTGGTCCAAGACATTTATGAAACTACTAATTTGTGGTTTTGCAGCTCCATTAGTCGAAGACTCATTTCTCAAACAAGGTGTTTGCGATTTCTAGTTTAGGAACACTTCCATTGGTGCATTAAAATGAACATGTGTTTGATTTTGTCTGACTATGCTTGAAGGTGGTAGGTGATTATGCTCTCACCTTGTGAAAACTAGGTGATCAAAAAACCAGACCCACCTTATTTTTTGTCACCCTCATGACTTAATAATCGAAGTATCCTCTCCCCTTGCACTTTCGAGTGATCCTGGGTGTAAGAGAAATGGTTATTATTTCTAGAAATGGGCCTGCTTTAAGGGACAACTTGACCGGTAACAGCTAAAGCCAAGCCACTTCCAAGGATATAAAATGGGTGCTTGAGGAAAGTTCAAGTACCACGAGTGCGGATGTGTCACACGATGGAGTAGTACTCAATAAACCCTATTGAGCATAACCTCTTCAGGCTAGAGTGCCACCTAATTGGTGATTAATCTCTCGCCCCATGTGTGGCCACTCGAACAGATGCCCTAACTAGACACCTTTTGTTTTAGAGGCCAACTATTTTCAACCGTTGCTTGGTATAGTGCAGGGTACAATATCATGCCCAAAGATACTCACTACTGACTCCCTTGAGTAGAGATAGTAGTTCTTGGGAAGTGATGACCCAAAAATCTGAAGTTGGTGTGCCCAAATGACGTTAATGAGTCGTGGAGGGGAGCCAGTGCCACCAAACTTCTAAGCTATCCACTCTCGAGAAGGAAAGGTGTTTAGCATCAATCTGGGGTATATCGGTGGGCTATATCAAGTATACAAACCCTTAGCCTATTAGGATTGAGCTTGTCTCATGTGTGTTTGCATACACCAAAACATCGTGCTTGTCAAGTGTTTTCTAGATTTTCAAACAATATACAAAATATTCACAAATCTAGACACAAAACCTCAGCCAACTTAGACTTTTCAATAAAACATCAAAACAACAGTCTCAGCCTAGAAGTCTTATGTCAAAACCAAATCATTTAATTGCTCAAATCTCTCATTCCTTGTACACTTTAGCTTGCATCTTACCATAGGGTCATCTTTGCAAATATTTACCTTCATCCTTAAGTTTCACCATTTTCATTTTCAGTCATAAAGTAAAAACTTAGGTCCTCATCTCATTTTGCATATTTTGGATTAGGACAACCTTACCTCACTTTGCAAAATCTTGACTTTTAAAATTAGGTTATCATTGGACTTAGACATCATTATCTCCTTTAGTCATTATCTTTTTGTGAGATTCTTCCAACTCAAAAGTCTAGTTAGGAAGACTCATTTTTCATTTCTCCTTGTCATTTAGTCCTTCAAAAAAGTCCTTTGATATTCCAAAATTGAGACATAGATCAAGCATAGGGTGGTTAGGAAACCTTCTTCCAAATCATTTTAGACCTTTGCATTTGCATACCTTAGACATTCAAATCATTTTAGTCCTCACCTCGCATATCTTTAAAATCCAAAATATTGTCATCATAGTCCTCATTTGGCATCTATACTTTGCATTGATCATTTCCTTAACCAACATTTCACATTAGTCGTCACTATCACCTTGACATTTGACATCCTTTCTTAATGATTTATCACCTTGCATTGGTCATTTTCCTTAGGAAAATGTCATTATCACCTTGCATTGACATCCTCCAAAAATACCAAAAAAAAAAAAAGTATCATAACTTGTCTCAGTCTTCATTGTACTTTGGTATTATTCATTTTCTTTAGACAACATTGTCATATTGCATCCCTTATTATCAAAAATCTAGAAACATAGTCTTGCATTGTTATCCTCTATCTAAAAAATCCAAAAACATAGTCTTGCATTATCATCCTTTATCACAAAAAAAAAAAAAACATAGACTAGTGTCATACTTGCATTGTCATCTTCTTCATTTGAGCAATCCCCTTTTATGGTTGAGACTATGCTTTAAAGAAGAGAGAAAAATGAAAAACTTTGGACAAGATTTCAATCTCAACATTGATAATAACTGTGATAGGTCGAAATAGGCGCTAGAAAACAAGCAACAAGTCAAAGGTGCAAATAAACAACTAAAACAACCTACACCTCAAGATTAGCCTAAGTTGGAAACAAAAGCAAGACAAAGCCACAAAATGGAACTTTATACCTTGCGTTGAGTGATCCTTTGGTTGGCCCTTTGATCTTTGATGTGTATGCTCCTTGGATGGCAAGTAGATGCAAGCAAAATGGAGTTGTGAGGATGAGTGCAAGTGGATGAACATAAGAAAATGGCTAAGTAAGAGTTGAGAAACAAAATTGCAAGAGTTTGGCTAGCAAAATGATCTCTCCCTAAAATGAGAGAAAAGAGGGGGTATTTATAGGATTTTTGGGAAATCCTAGGGGAAATGGACGGTTGAGATTGAGCCACCAAATATCAAGATGTAGGGCTAAGGTGAGTTGAGAACTCACAAGCCCTCACATCTTGACATGTGGCATGTGAGATAGCCCTAAAAGGTGAAGTGGACATGAGGTGGAGGGAAAAGGACATGACATGGAGAGGGGTACAAAGTACCTTGGGATTGGACAAGATCTCCTCATAAAGGAGGTACTTGTCCCCATGTGGGAGAGAGGACAAGTGGGGAATTAAAAATTCCTCAAATATTCTCATGGGGATGAGAGAAGGAATTTAAAATTCCTTAAATGCATTGGGGGATTAAAAGGTGAATTAAAAATTCACATAGGGAAGGGAGATGCCTTGTCAAAAAAGAAAAGCACTTAATAGGGTTGACTAATGACACATGTCCTAAGGGACATGGGGAAGAGAAAAGGAATTAAATATTCCTTGGAAGGATAAAAGGAATTAAAAATTCCTTGAGAGGTTGATTAGGCTAGTTAGTGAAGGATTAGAGGATGGTTAGGTAGCTAAGAGAAATTAGAGGCCAACTTGCAAAAGTTGGAGGATGTGACACATCCTAAACAAGGATTAGGCATGTGCACATCCTAATGATGAGATTAGAAGAAGGATTAAGATAAGATAAAAATGATGGAGGATGTGACATAAAGGAAATTAAATAAATGACATATTTATTTAATTCAATTGGTGGAAGGAGGATTAAAGAGATAAGGTATTATTGATTAAATATCTTAGGGATTTGGCAGAATTAAAGATATTAATTAAATAATAGTAGTATTACTTAATTAACGAAAATAAGACGAAAGGGGATGAATTTGGATAAATTAATTGTCCAAATTTAGACATCTACATTTTTCCCCTCTTTGAGATGGTGTTACGAAGTAGCATCATTTCAAAGAATATTAAAACATAGAACCTAGAAGAAGATGGTTAGATTGGAAAAGATGCCCCAGTCATTCAAAAAAGTGACTAGGAAGGAAGATGATGGGGATAAAGATGAAAGTTAGGGATGAAGGATGCCCCCTCGAGAGGACATGCAGGTTCAAGAGAACACGAGTGTGCTCTCGAAATGGATGAGGTGATGTAAGGGGGGTGTGAAGAAGATGAGGCAATGTGATGGAAGATTGGGAGGGTAGTGTGATGAAGGATGAATGGATGGGGGGATTTGAGGATGAGAGATGAAATGCAATCTAAATGCAATTTTCCATCGTCGGAGCACTGATTTTTGCTATAGCATAAGACACAAGACGCCAGGGTATGAAGAACCAAGGCGGATTAGTGTCTAATGCAGAAAACAGACATAACAAACAAGAAGGCTATCCCAACACCCCAAAGTCATGATGACCTTGGTCGGGCCAGGTATTGGGATAACCACAAGCACGCAAGGATGCCCCAGCGTAACACAAGACCTCAGGGATCTTGGTGGGTACTACGTGGGACAACCGAGAAGACAAACAAAAAATCAAGATACACCCTTATGTTGACGAGTCAAAGCACACCATGATATGATGGATCAAGGCGACCATGACAAGTGATGATAGGGAGCTCAAAGGATAAACAAAAGCCAAAAGCATCAAAAAATCACAATTAATTTCAAATGTCCTTTGCCATAGGATCAATCAAGGGGATGGGTGGGATTGATGAGGTCTGTTGGGTAGGATGCATCCTGTTGAGACCGATGATGGATACTAAATTACAAGATTGATATGACATAGGATATTCAGAACTGATTAGATCTGATGGTACAAGTGGATCTTGTTTGTTAAGAGCCTAGATAAGGGTAATAGCTTGACGACGCCGACACAAGAGACATGACACAAGACTCCATTAACATCCTAGCAACCTAGGGGCTTGGGGGCCGATCAAAGATTAGCCTTGCCTACGTGGAAGCGCAGAGCCCTCGTAGTTCAAAAAAAGGCTGACGACTGACCATGATGGAGATTTCGATGGATGACCAAGATAGGATGGAGAATAGGGAAAAGGGGACAACATGTGACCGGGATGATGGATGGAACCCCTAAGGGGATCAAATGATCGACCTTGCCTAATGGAGTGTGGGCAACGAGTCCGGCCAAAAGGCCAAAGACGAAAGTGATGGATGAAAGATGATGAGATAACCCTAGATAAGGGGACAAATGATCAATCGACACGATGGGACAAGATAGACCTGTTGGAGTGGATTGGAGGATAGTGACCAGACAAAGCTCAGGGATGGGATAGTTATCCAAATTATCAAAGATGAAGTGGGTGGATGACATGCCATATAGATGAATGATGAGATGATGAACGATGAGATAGAAAAGATGACGATAAGATAGATGACATTGGATTGCGTGGGGAAAAGCCTAGAGCTAGATACCAATGACAAGGGATTATGAGATGGGATGAGGGGAGAGGATGGGGGGAGGAAAAGGATTGTTTAGGTGGATTGGATAGAGGGATAAGGAAATGGATGAGGAAAAGGTGACCAAATGGAGAGATGACTAATCCTTGGAACTAGAAGGTGAAGGGTGGGAAAAGATGGAAGATTACGATTGATGAGAGTTTGAAATGATAGGATGTTTGATGAAGGTTTGAGATGATAGAAGGTTGGATGAAGTTTTGAGATGATAGATGAAGGTTTGAAATAGATGAATGGTTACATGGAATGAGTGAATGGATTGATTAGAATGGAGGAATAGGACCAAATTGAAGAAGATGGAGGAAGGAATCGTAAGATTTTGTTTGATATCCTAAGATCTTGACTGTAGATGGATTAAAGCCCAGATTAGGGTTTTAGTTAAGCTCAGATTGGGATTAGATGAAAGCTCATATTAGGATTGGATTGAAGATTAGAATGATTGAAGGATATGATGGGATGGATTCTACATCGAGGTCCAGGGTTTAAAGGGCGTGAGGTGTTGACAATCAGATTTTTCCCGATTTGGCAATTTTCAAAAATTGTCAAATTTTGCCATTTTAGGAAACTTCATGGTCATATGTTTGAGGGTCCCAATTTTTTTCCAATAAATACCCATTGGTGAGATAGGATGAATTGCCAAATAACATCCCAAATTCGGGATATGCATTTTGAGTTATGAGTGAAAACAATTTTTCAAAATGCTGGAGAAAAACACTAAATTGGGATTTTGAGGGTCAAGATGAAAGTTTGAGGCCCCGAAAATGGGTCAAAACGGGTTCCAACGGCTTTCAAAGAAACCAATTGGAAATCCACTCGTGATCGCATAACGCAACCACCTGTCAAATTTCAGCTCAAACAAACACCTGAGTCAAAAGTTATGACCTCCGGAAGTTTTGGTGTAAAAATCAAAACCCCCAAAAATATGGTTTTTCGATAAATTTTGAAAATTTCAAGACATGGGTTTTGTCCGGGGCGTCGAAAGGAAAGATGGGTAGGAAATTTTTTTTTGTGGGTAGCCTCGGTTTGAAATGGATGGGAAATGATGGGGAGATGGGAGGGATTGGAAGATAAGGATGGGGAGATGGAAGGGATGCATGACAGGTGGATAAGGAAGATAGATGAGTGCGAATGAGGATTAGGATAGTGTACGGATGATGGGAATGTATGTCAAGAGGTGCCCAAAGCATGCTTATATGTTTGCCCCATTGGTATCAAGATCACAAGGAGGATGGAAGGATTGGGGTAAATGAGATATGCCCAGAAGGATGTGCAAGATAGGTAGGATGGAGGGGATGGACGAAAATGGTGTATAGCAATAAGATGGGTGCATAGCTGAAAGCGTAGCAGGAAGCGTAGCGGATGGAGGGAATGCATATGAGGAAGTTGCCCCCAAGTGCAGATGGGGATTTACGCATGATGCCTGTTTGCCAAGTTTTCATCATGGTACTTATCCAAGGCGCTTGGTTGCCAAGTTTTCACCATTGGATGGATTATTTCTCTTTACTATTTTATTTTTTGATT
>VDFB02334754.1:0-24794 GCA_007258455.2 Sequoia sempervirens | reverse complement strand
CCTCTAATATCAAACATAGAGGAAAAAATTATTTGTCTCATATGAGATCAACTTAAAAATAAGTGTGGAAACAATTAAATCTACTACTTATTTATTTGGAGGGAAAACAAGTTGTTATTAAAGAATTTTCTTTACTTTAAAGATCCTCTAACATTATACTCAATTTCCTTTTTCTATTCTAATAATTTTCTAAACTAAGAATATGATGAACTTTAGGTCTTGAACTGTAAATTTTTGTCGATAGGCACTCTCTTACACTTCTAGGGTTTTGCACCTAAAAGGAGAAAGGTACACCACAAAAACTTAGGTGGTTCAATCAAGACTAATGCAAATATGATTGAAATATGCCTAAATGGAATTCCCTAAATGCAAAGAAATGATAAAAGAGATGAATTATTGATGTAAAACTAATGAAATGCAAGATGTTTGAAAACATAACGTAAAATGACCTAAGAATGCAAACAAACTATAACAAAAATGAGTGAGACTAGAGAGGTGCACCTTGAACATAGAATGTGATGCAAAGAGGCTCTAGAATCCTATAGAATTTGTTGTTCGAGCCAACTGGGACACTTATTCCAAGCTAGGTGACTTAGTTCTGTTTTGGGGAAATTTTGTTAGAACAAGTTTAAGCCAAAAGGGTATCTAGAACTGCAAAAAACACTTTTTAGGCTTGGTAGTGGGACTAATTCACCATTGATGGTGACTTAGTCCATCTTCAACTTTCGGGAATTTTGAAGATGTAATTTGTAGCTCTCAATCTGCACTTTAGTTCCTGACATGTTTCTGAATCTGAATCTGCAAAATATGGTTTGTAGGTGATCTCCAAGCTTCTTTTAGGGTTTTTTTGACTTTGAAAGAATTTGATGGGTTGATGACACCTTTTAACACCTTGCTCTTTGACCAATCTCCATACAAGACCTACAAAAAACACATGCAAAGAGGGAAAAAAAGGGTTAAGGGTTAGTGAATAGGGGTTTTCCTTGGTCAAACCTTGGTTTGGTAATCAAACCCTTGAAAATGAAATGAAATGGAAAGATAATGATGAATGAGCAACATGCAATGCTACAACTCACCAAACCCTTGAAGTAGAAATCTAAAGATATGTAAGTAGAAGCTCCAATGGATGTATGCTTAAGAATGCTTGAGAATGATTAAGTAAATGAATTAGTGAATGAATGAATGTATGGGGGGGTGAAAATGAGAGGAACACCCTTTATTTATACATGATTATACAAAATTTCCTGAAAATACCACATCACAGGCCAACCTCAAGGTCTAGAAAATAATATCTCACTAGAATTTAGAAATAATTTTGATTTTTGAGCCAAATGGGACTAAGTCACCCCTAGTGGTTACTTGGTCCCACTAGGGAATTTTAAGTGGGTGTCAAGAATTAAAGTGTATTAAATGATGTTTAACAGGATTATTCTCAAAATACACTTAAGTAGGGCCTACAAGTGTATTAAGGGATCATTTAAACATAAGAAAGGGTCAAATTATCGATGACAAGCCTAGAAAAGTGTGAAATTTTGTTACAACACTTTACAACACTTTAAAATATAAAAAGAGGTTATCTAAGTGAATTATAATAAAAAGTTCCTTGAAAAGTGTGAAAGTGGGTTACAACACTTCACAACACTTTTACAAGACATCATAGAATTCTTATTGATTCACAAGGGTCCAAGACCATACCAATGTATGCCCCCACTTTAAAGGAATTGCTACACACCATACTATGAGCAATTACTTTAAAGTAGAAAAATGAACAATGCAAAAAGAAGAAAGAAGACATGAGAGCCAACTTGGAAAGCCCTTATGCCAAGTCATATGTTTCTAATTAAGGCTACATCATGCAAAGGAAAATGAAAGGAAAGGAATGGGTTTCCCCCAAAATGAAAACACCAAGCACATAAGGGATCTATGGATTTGGGGTCAGTATGTTCTTTGTTGCAATGTTGTTTAGAGAGAGCGTGAAACTATGATCATCCCCTAAATACATAGAACTAGAAGAATGACACAGAGAGAAAAAATAAAGAAAAATAAAGAACCTTCTGAGTCAACATGGAAGATACATAGGGTGTCTCAATGCTTTGCGTCATCCCCAAAAGTAAAACACAAGCAAATGAAAAAGAAAAGGAAAAAGAAAATGGAAAAGATTTTTTGGTCAATATGAAGGAGACATGGAATGTCTCAATGCCTTACATCATCCCTAAAAGGAAAACACAAGAAAAAGACAATTTAAGAAAAAGGCAAAGGAAAATAAAAGGCCTTCTTGGGTCAACATGAAGTAGACATGAATGTCTCGATGCCTTGTGTCATCCCCTAAAGGAAAACACAAGAAAAATACAAAAGAAAAGGAAAAAGTGATATATGACATAGAGAAGAATGAAGGTACAAATAGAGGAATGACACAAAGAGAGAGAACATCAAATAGAAAATAATAGGGAATCATGTTACACACATGCAAACACTCAAAAGAAAAAGAAAAAGAGCATGTAAAAGAATAGTAAGGAAAATTCAAGTCAACCATCAAGCAAGTCATTCGCCTCCTAGTCATGTTCATGATAGGGCAAGGGTAGGCAACTAGCCAAAGGGACAAGAGAAAGTTTCAAACTAGGGGAAGCACCAAGTTCTACAATCTTTGTAGGAGATTTGTCGTTTAAGTTCATGGAAGAGGAGAACAATGTATTCAAATAATTATGCACCTCTTCGTCAATTTTAGCGATCTCATCATCGTCATCTAGATTAATCACAATAGGAGGAAGAATGATAATTTCCAATGAAGTGTGTACCTCTTGTTTTGATTGTTGTATTGGATCATTTTTTTGTGGCTGGGGAGGAGGGTCATCATGCATTACTTCTATCAAGTGTGGATTTTGATTTTCTTTATTTTCTTATTTATGTAACTTGTGAGCAAGGGTATGACGTCTACGCCTACGCTCTCTAGCTCCTTGATTTCATTTGGTTTTGTTGTTGAGTTGTGTTTTTGAAGAAGTAGGTTGATCAACCATAGGTTTCTTTTCTTCCCCAAGGGGAGGAACAAAAGGAACCATGGAAGTTTGGTCATCTACTTTCTCTTTTGCTTTGTAAACTTTTTTTATGCAAGGAGGCATGATGGATTTGTTATCATTGTCTCATGGTCTCTTGGACAATGTCAGGGAAGTTTTTGGTGTTGGTTGATCTTGGTTAGTTGATTCTTGTTCAGGTTGAAGCATTGTTTCATTTAGGATAGGAGTGTCATAAGTGGATGGGGACATGTTGTAGAGAGACAATTATGCTTATTTCTTTGCTTTAAATTTTGTGTCTATAATGCAAAAGAAATTTTTTTGAGGCATTATAGGTTCCATGGGCTCGGTCCAAAAGGCTTCTAAGGAAAAGTTTCCTTTGGAAGACAATTGGTTAAAGCCACCATGGTGAATAGTGAATATTTCATTATCAAATGGAAACTTGAAACATTTGTGGATAACCGAAGGGACAACTTTCATTGAGCAAAGCCATGGATGGCCTAGCCTCAAATGAAATTGGTCCTACTACAAGATGATGGAGAACGTGACATCTAATGTTTTGGGTCCTATTTGTAATTGAAGGATCAATAGTAGGGAAATAAAAACCATTGTGTGTTTTGATCCATGCTTTTGGTTTATCATAATCATCTTGATAAAGATCATGTCGTACCAAAAATTCCTCGATGATCACGTTCTCTCCACAGGTGGGATCTATTAGTATCCCATTAGTGGGCTTGTCATAGATATGGTCGGCTATGTAAAGAGGACCATCGGGGATATTTTGAAGTATGTCCTTAGAGGAGAAAGTAATAAAATAGATTTCTTAGGTTGGCCCTTATGAGGGATAACATCTATTGCACCTACCATTTCATCCATAGGATTAACATGGGTAACCTGTGGGATGGGATCAGGATGTTCACCATATGTATCAACATTTATCACATCATTCTTTTTAGTTTCACTAGCTTTGATAATTGAAACATTATGCTTGGGCATTGGATCAAGGAAAATTTGCAATTTTTGATTTGGAGGGGCAAAAAACTTATTGCCTTGACCATTAACACCTATAATGGATAGACAACCAAAATCAATGAGATTTTGCATAAGATGTTTAAGATGCTTACAATGTTTTATTTCATGTCCATGTAAGAGAGGGGGACCACCACGTGCAAGACCCTAGGTCACAGAGGATCAAGACGTGAGAGGCTGCCCTAACTTAGCTTAGCTAAGTGTAATGTAAGGGGATGTGAGGTGACAGCAATGAGGACCGTAAGGCCTCTTAGTTACTCTGAAGACCCGAAACAAAAAAAGAGGCTAGGTGAGCTAGTTTTTAGGTCTAACACTACACCTCAAAGATCACTTTGCCCAAGGATAGAAGCACAATCTCTGGATGTCAGTGCGACATGCTGGTGTCTCAAAAGTGCATTGTTGTTCGTACAATTAGACAATAGTGGAGACGTGGTCAAACCAATAAATTGGCTAATGGCCCAGCTGATTAACTAAAGGGCCAAAAAAATGTGATTAAGCTAATGAAATACTCTCTAATATTATAAAGAAAATATGCAAGAGTGAAGAGAATAAGGAGAATCTCACCAAGGAATTCATTCGCTAGTTGATTCCTCAAAGAGCATGTACTCCTACACACAACAAGAGGGGGAAAATTTTGGGTGGTTGTATAGGGGCCTGCCTCAATTAGACCCCCATTTAGGTGTTTCCATCTCCATGGATAGCCAAGGAAAACAAGATAAAGGAAATAATATAGTAAAGAGAAAAGAAACACTACAAAATAGTTTTATGCTACTCAACCAAGTGATAGAGAAGAGGAGAGGGGAGCTTACAACCTCCACCAAGAGAAATCAAGGCTGCTTGGGGGAGAAAATGAGAGTACTTGAGCCTCTATTGCAATGGTGTGGTCCCAAACTTGCTCTACCAAAGTGATGGAGTGTTGCTTTGGCTGCAATGGAATACTTGAATGCTTGGAGTGAGTGAGAGTGAATGCAAGAGTGTGAGTATGGAAACTTGAAGTGTGCAATAGCTCAGAAGAAGTTGGATTGAATTTTGATGGGATGAATTTGAAGAAAGAGTGGAAGAAAATAGCCATATTTGGGTCAGTCAGCTAAAGGGGGCATTACAGCTTCACCTCCAATGAGAATAGTAACACCTCTACAGGTTCAGCCACATGAATCTACTAGGGACGTAAGTATGTCGCATGGACATTTGCACACCGTGCGGGAATCCCTAACAGAACCACCTCCACCGATGATCAAAACATGCACCAAGTGGGATACAAGTAGCGAGCTTAGGTGGAATTAAGCCTTTGAACTTGGTTTTCTAAGGTGGGTAAAGGAAAAAAGGGGATTTACACATGGGGTGCAACTTTTCTCCTATACATTTTTCCCTTGCTTTAGTGAACACAAATAATGATGAGTACTCAGTAAAGTAGATCAAGAAGAGTGTAGGGTTAGAAACGTATACCTGAACCATCAAGGAAGTAGTACTTTGTCTGGTGTACCTAAAGGTGCAGGAAAAGCAAAGGACTCCATAGCTACTCAGAACTATAAAGCATCTCAAAGGCCTATAGACTTGCAAGGAGGCAACCCCCAAGATCTCTTGCATGAAGGAAGCCATGAGAAGTAAGCACCTTACAGGCTTGCAAACCTACAAGGAAGGTATCCCCCAAAAAATCTAGCATGAAGGAAACCCTAAGGAAGCGGACTCCACAAACTCAAGAAGGGGCCAAATAGGAAAGTAGGAGGATAGTCACATAGACCGTCGATGATTTGGAAGTATTTCAAAGGGTTCCCTTAGGAACTCTTCAAAAGGAGAGAGGTCCACTCAAGGGACACACTATTTGAAAGGTAAGGTCTAGTCAGGCTGCCCCCAAGCTAGACACGAAGATGTGAAATGGGTCTAGTCGGGCTATCCCCAAGCCAAACATGAAAAGAGAAATGGAATAATTCTAGTTGACCTATCACCGAGCTTGACGTGAAGAAATCCATTCGAGGTAAATACTTTCAAAGAAGGGTCCCTTGGGAACCCATCGTGAAGAAAAAGCAGTCCACTAAAGGGACACACAGTTCAAAAGAAGATATTATTCTCTTCTCAGAGTGATCCATCATCAAGGAATCCTTTCGAAAGATGTTCACTTCATCAAGGAATTCAAAAGGAAGAATATTCCCCCACACGAGGGGAAGATTAGAACTGTTCCCACTTCAAAGGAAGGTTTTCAAATCCTTTCTTTATGAACCTGTGATGAAGGAAACACATTTCGTTAGGGTTCCAAGTTGAGAATGCATTTCTAAAGAAAAGTTTACGTGGATTTTTAAGAAAAGATTCATTGACAGCAAATGCATTTTCTAGAAACCGAGATGTTAAAGAAAGAACCTTGTCACACATAGGAGGGACAACTCAAGCAAAGAAGAGAGAAAGAGAAAGAGAAAGCGAGAGAAAGAGAAAGAGAAAAATATAAGCAAAGGGCACAGGGGGATCTGGTTTAGCGAGGTTAGATCTATCTGATCTTATAATAATAGGTAACTACAATGCAAGGTGAAAGATCATCAATCCCAACTAGATTAGGAAGAATGCATAGAAAACAAAGTAAAAGAAAAATTGGGTCAACATGGAAGGGAAGCCTAAATGCTCCCAATGCTTTGCATCGTCTTCAATTTACCAAAAAAAAGCACAAACATGGAAGAATGATGACACAAAAACCATGCTTGTATCCAAGCACCAACAGGGGTGAGAAGGGTCATCTAGGCACACATAGCACAATCATGAGGGAACACATCACAAAACACACACTCACACAAGATCAAGGAGAGGGCCTCCTCCTAACATTGATCAGCCAAGAGGTCATCTACTTCCCACTCTAGGTCATTGTAGGGAGGAGGAGGACAAGCTTGCAGTGGAGGGATGTTAAGAGGAGGAGCATTTGGTCCTCCCGCAACAAGGGCCAAGGAAAAGGGACCCTCAAGGTCCTCTCCACCAAGCTCTTGTGGATTCAAGGTCAGTGACATAGCAAAGATCGCTGACAGGGCTGAAACTTCATCCATGGAATTAAACATGCCCCCTACAGGGGTGCCATGTCTAGCCTCGATGGACGAGATGAGCTACACTTGAGGTTCACCGCTACGCTCGGTGAATGACTCGGGGATGGTGAAAAACTCAGGGGAGGCTAGGATTGGTTCCATCACTAATACAAAACAAGTTAACACGAGGCCGCCTTGCAAGTACGACAGACTTTTCTTGCATCCTTCATTGCTGGAAGGACCATCCTCAGCCTCCTATTTCATTGGAAGAGATGAAATCCCCATGGATGAGGCTAGAGGTGTAGAGGAAGAAGAGAGAACAACAATGGATACAACTGAGGTATTAACCATATCCATGAGCTTCAGGAAAGGCTAGATATCTGGAACGAACATCAGCAAAGGCAGCTCCACTGAAGGAGTGATGAACACCTATACCCATTTAAGGTTAGGTGCATTTGTACACACAAATGAAGCTAGGAGCAGTACAAGACAAGACTATAGAGAAGTAGAAGGAAGGGGGAAGAAGACGCTGCAGGAGGCCCTAAAGCAGGGGTGATCATTTTTTCCTCCTTTCTTTGTGAGGTGGCCTGCTCATCCAAGAGAGCCTTTCGTCGATGCTTGCATTCACATGCAAGGTGGTTTCTATGGCTCTTGGAGTTAGAGGCTAGGACTTGCAAAGGAGTAGGGGGTTCCTCCTCAACCATGGGAACATCCACCATGACTGTTTCCAATGGAGGGATAAGTTCCTACACAAGAGCAGGAGGAACAGATTGAGGAGCGATAGGAGGAGCCGACACGAGAGCCTCGGTAGTGGGCCTCTTTCTACTCACTTACTCAGGAGTAGGAGCAGTAGGAGGTCGCAGATAAAATTCTCTATGAGATCCTTTCTTTCTACTATATAAATAATAGCATGGTCAAGGGTATTCATTAGTAAGATCCAAAATCCTGACCTTGGGTCTACGCTAAGTAGTAATCATCATACTTAGCGAATAGCCATCAGGCCTGCTCATCCAGTACTCTTCCTAGGAAAGTGGAGAGGATGAGGCGGTCTAGGGAAAAGTCACCTTCTCTTTTCCTTTGCGAGAAGGAGAGAGGGTTGACACAAGATTCTCCTCTTTCCTTGGGGAAGAGGGAGTGGTCGGTGCAACCTTCTCTTTCTCTTTACAGGAAGAGGGGGCCAGCATGGACTTCTCCTTCCCTTTAGAGGAAGGGAGAGTAGTCAATGTAGGCTTCTTCTTCTATTCTTGGGAAGAGGAGGTGACTGATTGTTTGGTCACCAAAAGGGTTGGATTTGGCTCCCCTTTGCCCTCAGCTTTATACTTCACATAATTCTTGTAAATTAGGTCCATTCTTAGAGGAAGCAAACCGAATGGGGAGGGCCAAAAAAGATCCAATGAGTATCTGCCATGGGACACCAAGGGTTGGTATCCAGTGTCATCAACTACGTGTACGACACCTTCATGAGAAAAATTTAAACATTTGTGAATAATGGAGGTGATCCCATTCATGGAAGCTAGCCAAGGAATGCCTAGCTTCACCTTGAACAGATCCAACTCTAGGATGACATTGAAAATAATGTCAACAGTTCTAGGTCCAACTAGAATGGACAAGGTTATCGAGCCATAGGGTTTAAGACTCATACCATCGTGCGTACGAATGGTAGATTTTGTTTCTTCATATTTTTCCTTTTGCAATGAATTTAATACTAATGTTTCTTTAGTGATAGCATTCACATGACTTGTGGGGTCTATTAAGACTCCTATCACAATGTTACCATTGACATGAGTGGCAATGTAGAGAGGTGAAGGTTTGTTGTTTAAGGGTAAATCCTATGATGTGAACGTAATGTCCAATGAATTGGGTGCGGGTGGAATAGTGGAAGTTACTGTGACCATATTAACATAGGCCTCGGGTTGGGTAACAGAATTAGTGGGATCAATAATCATGTTAGTAGAATATGACGAAAATGGTTCTATATATATCTGCAGTTCACTATTAGCCTTTGCCACTAATTTGTTGGTGTTTTTCTTATTCCCATCGAGACCAATGGTACTGTCCTTGATGCGGTCATGTATCTCATGACACAGCCACATACAACATTTGGTATCAATGCCCATTTACACGATTGTACTACCAATAACTGCTCCCATCATACCAATTAGGGTAGGGTTCTTTAATAGGCTTAGGGGTCAGAAAAGTTATGATCTTATCTTTCAACCACTTTTGTAAGAAAGAAGTTTAAGATTTTGATAACTTTGTAAATTTTTGGTTGCGTTTGAGGTCATTGTCATCAGTAGTGGCTACTACATTCGCAATGGTTTTACCTTTCCCAGAAATTGATATAATAGTCTTCCCCTCAGAATGGGAGTGCGAGGATGATCCCTTGAACTAAACAACTATTTGTTGGTATTCTCGTAAGGCTACACATAGGTGCACGAAGGAAGGGTATTTCATGAGGGAGAAATTCTCTTTCTAAGGCCTTTGTAAGTTTCCTATGAATACCTTCTATACATCAGAATCAGGTAGCTGATACAAGATTTGTGAAAGTAGTGCTTGATAGCATGCTATGAAATCAGTGATTTTTTCATTATCTCTTTGTTTACATTGGACGAGATCTGAAAAGGTCATCTTCGGCTTGATGTTTGCTTGGAACTATCTAAGGAAATGATTAACAAGTTGGTTGAATGAGAAAATGGAGTTGTTAGGCAAGGAACAGTACCACTCGAGTGTCGTGTCCTTAAGGGATCTGGGAAATAGTTTATCCATGAATGCATCATGATGGAAGAGGTTGGTGCATAAGGCATTAAAGGCAGATATGTGTGTATGCAAATCTCCCTTACCACCATACTTCTCAAATTTAGGGATCTCCATTCCTTGAGGGAACAAAGTGTTCAAGATGGCCACCGACAATGGGCTATGTCAGAAGAAGGGCTGGAAGATAGGTTGAGCAAAGGCTTGGGAAAGGCTCGCCAACTAGCTCTGCTTCTTACCCATATTCTAAAGAAGAGTATTCAGAATAAGGTCATTACAAGATAGGGGGCCAAAGGAACCTCCTCCAGAACTACCACCAAGGCTACCTCCAGAACTGCCACCGATATGACTTCCGCTAGAGCCACTACCAGAGTTGTCGCTGCCAGTAGGGCCTCTTCCAGAACCACCACCATGACCTCCGCTAGAGCTTCCTTCTCTAGCACCACCTCTACTGTTGAATCCACCACACTATCAAAGCCTCCACCACTAGAGGTGATAGGAGGGGTGAAGGTAAATCCCAAGGGGACCTTATTCACTTTGATAGTTTCAAGCTACTCAAAGGTAGAAGGGATACTGATAGATAGGACCACGACGGCCATGTAAATGGAAGTGGGAGGCATCAATACACCTAACTATCCTTCACTCTCTTTGAAAGTGACTCCTTTCATGAAGCTAGAGTTGCTCGAAGGAACGCACACTTCAGTAAGACCAAGGAGACTACTTAGAAGCTCTATACCTATTCAATCTTTACCCATCATATGTTTTAATTCACTAACAACCTAAGCAGCCCTAACCATCTTCGGGATTTCTTTCCAAGTGGTTTTCTAAGTCTCCCAATCCTTTAGCAAGGGCAGAAACTTATTCTATAGGCATTTGAATGACCTCATGTTCATCCACTAATGATGGCATAGGAGACATAGGGGGAATGGGAACATGATTGGTTTCATCAAAAAATCCCATCTCGTTCCTTGCCTTCTGGTCCTACGTGGCTACACTAATAATGGGACCAGAGAAAAGGCATGTAGATAACCCAATAGAGACCCTCATCCTTTCCATCGAGAGGTGTTGTACACTTCTCCTAATGATATACCCAGAATTTTTGGATTGGGTTGTGATGCTCATAAACCTTCACAACACTCAAGAGCATAACAGTCATAGAGTAACCGAGGGAAGCCTCAACACCAATAGATGAACAAACATTGGTTCACGTCAGGTTCACCAAAAATGTAAGAGAGGGGGACCAACGTGTGCAAGACCCCAAGTCACGGAGGATCAAGACGCGAGAGGCTGCCCTAACTTACCTCAGCTAAGTGTAATGTAAGGGAATGCAAGGTGAGAGCAACGAGAACTATAAGACCTCTCTGCTACTCTACAAACCTGAAACACAGAAAGAGGCTAAGTGAGCCATTTTTTAGGTCTAACACTACACCTCAAAGATCCCTTTTCCTGAGGAAAGAAGTGTGATCTTTGGACATCAACGTGGCATGCTGGCATCTCAAAAGTACGCTATCGTCCATACGACTAGACAATAGTGGAGACGAGGTCAAACCAATAAAATTGGATAACATCCCAACTGATTAACTGAAGGGCCAAAACAATGTGATTAAGCTAATGAAATACTCTCTAATATTATAAAGAAAATTTGCAAGGGTGAAGAGAATAAGGAGAATCTCACCAAGGAATTCGTTCGCCAGCTGATTCCTTGAAGAGCACTTACTCCTACACACAACAAGAGGGGAAAATGTTGGGTGGTTGTATAGGGGCATATCTCTATCAAACCCCCATTTAGGTGTTTCCACCTCTACAAACAACCAAGGAAAACAAGATAAGGGAAATAATATTGTAAATAGCAAAGAAACACTACAAAACAGTGTTATGCTACTCAACCAAGTGATAGAGGAGAGGGAAGCTTTCCACCTCCACTAGGAGTACTCAAGGCTGCTTGGGGGAGAAAATGAGAGTACTCGAACCTCTAATACAATGGTGTGGTCCCAAAATTTCTTTACCGAAGTGATGAAGTGTTGCTTTGGTTGCAATGGAATGCTTGAATGCTTGGAGTGAGTGAAAGTGAATGCAAGAGTGTGCGTATGGAAGCTTGAAGTGTGCAATAGCTTAGAAGAAGTTGGATTGAATGTTGAAGGGATGAATTTGAAGAAAGAGTGGAAGAAGATGACCATATTCAGGTTAGTTAGCCGAAGGGGGTGTTACAGCTTCACCTCCAATGAGAAGATTAATGCCTCTGCAAGTTCAGCTACAGGAATCTGCTAGGGACATAAGCATCTCATGTGGATGTCTGCACATTGCATGGGTGTCCTCGACAAAAAATTCCTCCATCGATGCTCAAAATAGGTGCCAAGTGGGATGCAAGTAATGGGCCTAGGTGGAATTAAGCCTCTAAACTTGGTTTTCTAAGGTGGGTAAAGGAAAAAATGGGATTTGCACATGGGGTGCAAATTTTTTCCTATATAGTCCATTTTGTCTATGACAATGGCAATAAGCATTGGATTTAAAGTTCAGAGGTAAAATCTTAGTAGGATTGGGTGTTTTGATGGTAGGAAAGGTAATCATTTCTTGTTGTAAAAGTTGGGACATTGTGTTATGAAGTGTGTCTGGTAAAGATGTGAATTGTCTTTTTAGATCTCCATAAGTAAAAGGCACCATAGTTTTAACATTTGCTATTTGGTTGTTAACAGTTGGAGTTGGTTGTTAAGGGGGGTTCAACTATAAGAACCCTTTGTTTTTCTTTTGAAATGGTTGGGAATTTTTTTGGTTGGCATGTTCAAATTTCTCAGCTTGGCTAGAAGTGGTCTTTGCATCTCGACCACTAATCGAATCGTGATAATCACAAAGGGTAGTACACAAGTGCATGGAGGGGAATTTCAACATAGTGAGTTTGTCCTGAAGTTTAGTTTGCAAGTTTTCTATAAAAATCTTTTGAAGGTGTTGGTCAGAAATCTTGACATCGATTTGAGAATAAAGCAATTGATAGCATGAGATCAAATCAGTTATCTTTTCTTCCTCATTTTTCTTGCATCTCATCAAATCGGCCAAGGTCTTCTTGGGATTCATATGAACTTGGAAATTATTTATAAATGCATCAAAAAGTTCATTAAATGAACAAGTTGAATTGTTGGGTAAAGATGAGAACCATTCCAAGGTAGTCTCTTTTAAGGTCATAGGAAATAATTTTGTTAATAATTTATCATCAAGGACAAAGTCACTACATAAGGTGGTGTAGGCATTAACATGTTAGAAGGATCTCCCTTCCCTCCATACTTCTCAAATATAGGCATCTCTATCCCTTGTGGCATCGGTATTCACAATATTTCCAAAGAAAATGGGCTAATTTGAACGTAATATGGGGGTGGTCCATTCTAATTTTGGTTTATGGTAGATATTTGTTTTGCATGGATGAAACAATTTGGAAAATTTAGGTTATGAGAGGTGTTGGATTCCAGTTGTGTTTATGGTTTGTCCTTGATCACAAAATCCCTAATCCTTATGATTTACAATGGCACTTCTTTGATGTCTCTTGGCTTTTACAAAAAGTTATTTCTTATGTTTAAATTTCAAGATGGTGATAAGAATTTTGGTTCAAGCTATGAATACTATTTCTGTGTCTGACAAAAATTGTAAGTTGGTATTCTTTTTTCAGGATGGTCCTCTTTACATTTCACAGGCTTTCACATATCGACATAAGTTAAATCAATCGGTATGTGGTCTCAGTGATATTGGTTTGTCACACCAACCGACACAGGAAAGAATCTCTATCGGCATGAGCTTGGCCATCGAGCTGAGGTCATAGCGAAAAGGTTATGTCTCTACGACTAATGCATGTGGATGTCTTTCGGCAAGAGTGTTGTAATCGGCATATGGTCTCTCCGAAGACATATTGTCTTACCGACCATGTTCAAAAAGGGTCTTATTAGCAAAAGTTTTTCTTCGGTATAATGTCATAACGAACCCTATGGGTCTCGCTGATGGAAAATATTAAGGGCTCTTGGTGAAACATATTGTGGTTGATATAATATCTCTCCGACTGTGGAAATTCATGGCGAAGGTGAATGAAAGGATTTCAGTGAAAGGTTGGCAAAGTCTTAGCGACTTAGAGTGAATAAAGTCTTTCAGTGAAACTTAATGTATTCTATGAAACGTCTTCCTGATAGCATTAGGTTACAGCGACAGTGTTAAAAAAAGATAGAAGGCTCGTCGATAAGAAAAACCATTTGTCACAGCGACCAATGTGTATCATGTGGAGTAACGGTGAAACATGGAGCAGTCTATATAGTGTCTCCCCGACTATGTATAGTCTCAGTGACTTGGAAATGAAAAAAGGCTTCAGCATAGGTGTTGAATTGTCATGGCGACAATGTGTATCGAATGTCTTTCAGAATGACAAATTTTGTTCTCCAAGGGGTCTCCCCAAAAGTTGTCTGTTATAGCGATTGTGAATGAAACTAAAAGGGCATCTCGGTAAGAAGTTTCCTCATGTCTCAGCGAAAGAATGTTTTACTAAGGAAGACCATTGGTGTAGCATGTTGTATTCGATATATCTTCTCTCTGAATTTGGTGGTTCTTGGTGAAAGCGACAACCATAAGGTTGTCTGGCAACGTTAGAGTTGCCTACGGCATAACGTGTCATCGTTTGAATTGAAAAGATTAGGGAAATTTTTTTGAGTTTATTCTCTTAAGCTGGGTATCGGACCCTAACCTAGCCACCATCATGAATGTTTACATTTATGTTGTTGCTGACTGTAACGGCTTCTACAAAGGTCTTTGGAAGGTTTGTTTGATGTGCCTCTCTGATTAGATGCTCGATAGTGGTTGATGGAGCCATGGGAGTTACAGATTTGTCTAAGAAACAATCTCACAAGTTTCAGAAGCTGGGTGAAACGACTCTTTTTTTGGTTGGTTGTTCTGCTATTACTTCTGAAGTCTGTTAGTTTTTTGGCATTTATAAATAGGAGTAGAAAACTAAGTTTTTTGTTTGGCTGTTATTGTAATTTTGAGATTAATATTCTTGGGCTGTATGAAAATGTATGATAAAACTCTGCAATAAAAATCTGAATAAAAATGTAGAGATTGTAAATTTCTTTTCTATGAGGTATTTTAGGGATTCAATTATTGAATCTTTAAGGTATTCTATAGACGAGAAAATAGAGAGATATGTGCTTAACTGAAAACAAAGAGATCCTCTAAATCATTACTATTGTTCAAAACATAATTTGAGGGGTTGGTACTCCTTGAGATAGATATCTCTAAATGAGGGGTTGATGCTCCTTGAGTGGGTGCTCAAAAATCAGCCTATAAGGCATTGTGAACAATTGATTAAAAGATTAAGCCTGGAAGGCATTTAGGGAGTGGTTTTTATACCCCAGGAGGGTTTTCCACTCGGAAAAATATTGTGCCTCTTTGTTCTTCTTTGTTCTCTTGGGTTTATTATGTTGTTGTTGTTTTAGTTCACTGTTGAGTCATTATTTTTCTCAATTCTTTTTATGAATGATTACATTAAACTCATGAATGCTCTAATCAGAATGATATTGAGATCAAATCTGAGCTATGTGTTTAAATATTTTAAAATTTAGTCAAATAGTTAAGACACTGATTCACCCCCCCTCGCTCTCAGTGTCATTTTAACTCCAACAATTGGCATCAGAGCATAGGGTCCTCTGATAGGTTTTAAATTACCTTGGATTGTTCTTGGTCTTGGAGTTTTTTTTTAATGGCACATTCTCAAGAAGGTGTTCTGTAACTAGAGCTCCGTTATTTGATGGAAAAAATTATGTGTTCCAGAGAATAAGAATGGAAGCTTTTCTTGTTTCTTTTGATGTTGATGTTTGGAGCATTGTTTTAGAAGATTATAATGTACCTGCCACTATTCCCACTGATGCTGCTGAGAAAAAGAAGTATGAAACAAATGCTAGAGCTAAGCATTCCATCTTGTGTGGATTAACTAAAGATGTGTTCATTAAATTCATGCATTGCAAATCTACTCATGGAATCTGGGAAAAACTTGAAACTATATATCAAGGGAATGAGAAAGTCAAACTATCAAAAATCATTACTCTCAAACATCAGTTTGAGGAGTTGAAAATGAAGGATGATGAGAAAGTGGCTGAATATTTCTTAAGAGTTGATGAAATTGTCAATGGAATGAAAGGTCTAGGTCAAGAGGTTAATGAATTTGATGTGGTCACAAAAGTTATTAGGTCCTTACCATCTAAATTTGAATCTAAGGTTTTAGCCCTAGAAGAAAAGAAACACTTTGATAATCTTACCTTAGATAGCTTGCAAGGAATTCTTACTGCCTATGAAATGAGAACTAGCAAAAACAATTCAACAGGAAAAGAAACTGCCTTTAACTCTGAAAAGAAAGAAAAAGTCGATGTCAGTGAATTAGAGTTGTCTGATTCTAAAGAATCTCATTTTGTTAGAAGATTTAAAAAGGGATCAGGAAAATATAAGGGAAAACTTCCCTTTAAATGTTTTAACTATGGAAAAATAGGTCACTTTGCTGCAAAGTGTCCCTATGATTATCAAATCTATGACAATGAGACAACTGAAATACAGCCTAAGAAGAAGGCTTTCAAACCTAAACGAAACTTCAATTTTAAAAAGAAGAAAAGTCTGTTTAGTAAGGATGAATCTGATATTGAGTCTACAGACTCATCAGTTGATGAAGTTGAAACTTTGTTCATGGCTGAATTTACTCTGCAAAATGATTCTAACACCTTTGACACTGAAGAAGGTGAAGTAGATCTTGAAAGTGAGCTGAAATGTGCTCTTCAAGAGGTCAGAAAACTTAAAAAACAAGTTCTTACTCAAGAACATAAACTAGATCAAGAATTGGTCTCTCTGAAAACTCAGCTTGAAGAAGCTAAAAGAGTTGAAGTCTGCCTTAGAGAGACTGTAAGGTGCAAAGATCATGAAATTCTAAAACTGGAACAAGAAGTAGTCCTTCTTAGGAAGGAAATTGAAAAATATGAAAGCGCTCTAAAACTAAATGAGATGCTCAGCAAACAAAAGGTGTATAAAGATAAAACTGGTGTTGGTTTTGAAAAGGGTGAATGCTCAACTGACAAAGCAAAACAAAACCCCTCTTTTGAAGTAAAAAATTCAGGTTCAAATCTCTTAGAATCTGGTAAGGATCATGGTAAGTTTTTTAAAGGTAATAGACCTTCATACAATGTCAATTCTTTTTTCAATGGTTATTGCTTTTTCTGCAACAAATTTGGTCATAAGGTGAGCACTTGTAGGCTTATGAATTTTAGAATACCCAGGTTTGGTCTTAGACAACACCATGGTTTTGTTAGACAAATTAGATGTTTTAAATGCAATACTCTAGGACATTCTGTCAAACAGTGCAAAACTGATCTGCATTCTAAACAGTAGAAAATTAAAAAGGTTTGGAAACCTAAGACTTTCAACAACATTGAACAAACTATGTTGGTTCAAACTACTTTTCATTCAAAGAAAAAGGACTTATGGGTCCTGGACAGTGGATGTTTTAACCATATGACTGGCGATAAGGACAAGTTTATAAAACTTGAAGATTATGTAGGTGGATATGTTAAGTTTGGTGATAACTCTGGTATTCAAATTAAAGGTAGAGGTTCACTTCTTCTGAATGAAGACACTCCTATCTATAATGTGTACTATGTGGAAGGTCTCAAGCACAATCTTCTAAGTGTTAGTCAAATCTATGATAGTGGTTATCATGTTCTTTTTAATTCACAGGGATGTGAGATTAAGAACAAGCTTGGAAAGGCTGTTGCAGCTGGAAGGAGGACAAAAGGAAATGTGTACAATCTCCTTGACTCATCTTACAATGACAATATTCAAGGTATGTGTCTAATGGGCCAAATTGAAGAGAGTTGGTTATGGCATAAAAGATTAGGACACATAAACTTTGAAAATCTGGTTAGAATCAGTAAGAATCAGAATGTTAGAGGTTTACCAATTCTTAACAAGCCTGAAAATTCTATGTGCAAAGAATGCTTAAGTGGTAAACAAACTAAAATTAGCTTCAAGACAAAAGAAAATTCTTCTTCAAAACCTTTACAGCTTGTGCATACTGATTTATGTGGACCAACTAGAACAAGGTCTATCAATGGTGAAAAATACTTTATGCTTTTTGTAGATGATTATACTAGAATGGCTTGGGTCACATTTCTTAAGCACAAATCAGAAGCCTTTGAAAGGTTCAAAATCTTTCGTAAAATGGTTGAAAAGGAATCTGATCTGAAACTCAAATGCCTTCGATCAGACAAAGGAGGTGAATTCATCTCTTAAGATTTTATTGATTACTATGAACAACACGGTATTAAAAGGCAGTATGTTGCAACTAAAACACCTCAACAAAATGGGGTAGTTGAACGTAAGAATAGAATTGTAAAAGAAATGGCTAGAACCATGCTAGATGAAGCTAAATTGTCTGATATGTATTGGAAAGAAGTTGTTCATACAGCTATATACATTTTGAATAGAGTGTAGCTTAGGGTGAAATCTAAACACACTCCTTATGAACTGTGGTTTGGAAAAACTGCTTTTGTCAAATACTTTAAATTTTTTGGAAGTAAGTGTTTTATCAAAAAGGATGATGATAATCTTGGAAGTTTTCAATCCAAAAGTGATGAAAAGGCTGCATCAAATGTTCTTCAAAAACTCCTTAGCCATACCACCCCAAAGATCATATTATTGGGGATAAAAAGCAGGAGTTCAAACTAGAAGAAAGCACACAGAGGAATCTGATGAAAATGCACAAATTTATTTCTGTCTAGTTGCTCAATTTGAGCCTAAAATTTTTAATGAATCTCTCACAGACTCATGTTGGCTTAATGCTATGCAGGAAGAAATTGATCAGATTGAGAAAAATCAGACTTGGGAGATAGTCCCAAGACCAGATGACAAGAATGTCATTGGAGGCAAATGGATATATAGAAATAAGGTTAATGAAAATGGTAATGTTATTTGCAACAAAGCAAGATTTGTCTGCAAAGGCTATGCTCAACAAGAAGGTATTGATTTTGGTGAAACCTTTGCACCTATTGCTAGACTAGAATCTATCAGAATATTCTTGGCTTATTTTGTTTACAAAAACTTTACTATTTATCAAATGGATGTCAAAACTGCTTTTTTGAATGGCTATTTAGATGAAGAGGTCTATGTTGAATAGCCTGAAGGATTTATATGCAAAGATAGTCCTAACCATGTTTACAGGTTGAAAAAGGCTCTCTATGGCTTAAAACAAGCACCTAGAGCTTGGTACTCTAGGCTGGACAGTCATTTAATTTCTAATGGCTTTGTTAGAGGAGGTGTAGATAGTAATCTTTATGTTAAAACTGAAGGTTCTGATATTTTAGTTGTTGAAATTTACATTGATGATACTATCTTTGGCTGCAATAATGTCACTATGAGTAAAAAGTTCTCAGTTAATGGAATCTGAGTTTGAAATGTCAATGTTAGGAGTATTAAATTTCTTTTTGGGTCTTCAAATCTCTCAATGTGAGACTGGAATATTTCTTTCTCAATCCAAATATGCTAGAGAGATGCTTACGAAATTTAAAATGGATGAATGTCATCCTATTAGCACACCCATGGCTACTGGATGCAAACTTACTCAAATTGATGATTCTCCTGATTCAAATCAAATGGAATACAGATCCATGATCGACAGTCTCTTATATTTAACTGCCTCTAGACCTGACATTATGCAGGCGGTTTGCACTATTGCATGTTTTCAAGCATCACGTAAAGAATCTCATGTTACTGCTATTAAACAAATCTTTAGATACATTCAGGGCACTCTTGATTATGGTCTTTGGCATCCTAGAAGCAATGATTTCTCTTTGATTGCTTATATTGATGCTGACTGGGCTGGTTGTTTGGATGATAGGAAAAGCACCAGTGGTGCTACATTCTTTCTTGGTGATCATTTAGTGGCATGGCACAACAAGAAACAAGTATTTGTTTCTCTTTCTACTGCTGAAGCAAAATACATTGCTGCCATTTCATGTTGTACTCAAGTACTATGGATGAGTTAGACTCTTTCAGATATGGGTATTAATGTTTCTAAACCTGTTTCCATTCTTTGTGATAACACTAGTGTGATAAATATATCAAAAAATCCTGTCATGCACTCTTGAACTAAACATATTGCTATTAAGTTTCATTTTCTATGAGAAAAGGTTTTGGCTAATGAATTCTGCTTACAGTTTGTTGGATCTCAAGATCAGGTGGCTGACATTTTCACTAAGCCCTTAGCAAAAGAGCTATTTGAAATGCTGAGACTTCGATTGGGAGTTATCTCTCAACCATTACTTCACTGAATCTCCAAGCTACTGCTTAGGGGGAGCAAGTTAAATATTTTCATTCTCTTACTGCTCTCCAATAATCTTGGTTGTTGCTCTTCTTCTTTTTTTGCAGTTGTTTCTCATGATATTTTGGTTGGATTCTCAGTTGTGTTTCATGGAAATTGCATGATCTTCTCTTCTACTCTTTGTCATTGAGGAAAAAAGGGGCAAAGTCATTTGTGTTTTTCCATCAAGGACAAAGGGGGAGTTTGTTGGATTCCAGTTGTGTTTATGGTTTGTCCTTGATCACAAAATCCCTAATCCTTATGATTTATAATGGCACTTCTTTGATGTCTCTTGGATTTTACAGAAAGTTATTTCTTATGTTTAAATTTCAAGATGGTGATAAGAATTTTGGTTCAAGTTATGAATACTATTTCTATGTCTGACAAAACTTGTAAGTTGGTATTCTTTGTCAGGATGGTCCTCTTTGCATTTCACAGGCTTTCACATATCAGCATAAGTTAAATCAGTCGATATGTGGTCTCAACGATATTGGTTTGTCACACCGACCGGCACAAGAAAGAATCTCTATCGGCATGAGCTTGGCCATCGGGCTGAGGTCATAGCTAAAAGGTTATGTCTCTTCGACTAATGCATGTGGATTTCTTTCGGCAGGAGTGTTGTAATCGGCATATGGTCTCTTTGAAGACATATTGTCTTACCGACCATGTTTAAAAAGGGTCTTATCAGCAAAAAATTTTCTTCAGTATAATGTCATAACGAACCCTGTGGGTCTCGCCGATGGAAAATATTAAGGGCTCTCAGTGAAACATATTATGTTCAATATAATATCTCTCTGACTATGGAAAGTCATGGCGAAGGCGAATGAAAGGCTTTCAACGAAAGGTTGGTAAAGTCTTAGTGACTCACAGTGAATAAAGTCTTTCGGTGAAACTTAATGTATTTTATGAAACGTCTTCCCAACAATATTAGGTTACAATGATAGTGTTAAAACAAGATAGAAGGCTCGTCGATAAGGAAAACCATTTGTCACAGCAACCAATGTGTATCGTGTGGAGTAATGGTGAAACATGGAGCAGTCTATATAGTGTCTCCCCGACTATGTATAGTCTCAGCAACTTGGAAATGATAAAGGCCTTTGGCATAGGTGTTGAATTTTCATGATGACAATGTGTATCAAATGTCTTTCAGAATGACAAAGTTTGTTCTCCAAGAGGTCTCCCCAAAAGTTGTCTATTACAGTGATTGTGAATGAAACTAAAAGGGCATCTTGGTAAGAAGTTTCCCCATGTCTCAGCGAAAGAATGTTTTACTAAGGAAGACCATCAGCATAGCATGTTGTATTCGATATATCTTCTCTCCGACTCTGGTGGTTCTTGGCGAAAGTGACAACCATAAGGTTGTCTGGTAATGTTAGAGTTGCCTATGGCATAATGTGTCATCGTTTGAATTGAAAAGATTAGGGAAAACTTTTTGAGTTTATTCTCTTAAGCTAGGTATCAAACCCTAACCTGGCCGCCATCATGAATGTTTCCATTTCTATTGTTGCTAACTGTAACAGCTTCTACAGAGGTCTATGGAAGGTTTGTTTGATGCGCCTCTCTGATTGGATGCTCAATAGTGGTTGATGGAGCCATGGGAGTTACAAATTTGTCTGAGAAACAATCTCACAAGTTTTAGAAGCTAGGTGAAACGACTCTTGTTTTGGTTGGTTGTTCTGCCGTTACTTTTGAAGTCTGTTACTTTTCTAGCATTTATAAATAGGAGCAGAAAAATAAGTTTTTTGTTTGGCTATTATTGTAATTCAGATTATCATTCTTGGGTTGTATGAAAATGTATGATAAAACTCTGCAATAAAAATCTGAATAAAAATGCAGAGATTGTAAATTTCTTTTCTATGAGGTATTTTAGGGATTCAGTTATTGAATCTTTAAGGTATTATGTAGACAAGAAAACAGAGAGATATGTGCTTAACTGAAAACAAAGAAATCCTCTGAATCATTACTATTGTTCAAAACATAATTTGAGGGGTTGGTACTCCTTGAGATAGATATCTCTAAATGAGGGGTTGATGCTCCTTGAGTGGGTGCTCAAAAATCAGCCTATAAGGCATTGTGAACAGTTGATTAAAAGATTAAGCCTGGAAGGCATTTAGGGAGTGGTTTTTATACCCCAGGAGGGTTTTCCACTTGGCAAAATATTGTGCCTCTTTGTTCTTCTGTGTTCTCTTTGGTTTATTATGCTATTGTTGTTTCAGTTCACTATTGAGTCATTATTTTTCTCAATTATGTTTATGAATGATTACATTCAACTCATGAATGCTCTAATCAAAATGATATTGAGATCAAATCTGAGCTGTGTGTTTAAATATTTTGTTTAAATTTCTTTTAAATTCACCAAATAGTTAAGACATCGATTCAACCCCCTCCTCGTCATTTTAACTCCAACAAGAGGGTCATTGTAAGTGGTATGAGGTGGAAGTGAAAGTGGTGATAGAGTGTATGTAGTGGTAGTGCAAGTGAATGGAATGCTTATGGATGGTATTGTAGAAGAGGGTAGAACATGCGATGCCACATAGGAATTAGGGATGCTAGCAAGAATAGTTAAGGAAGGAATCACATTACTAACTTGTTGCATTGTTGTGGTGACATGAGGGGTGGTATAGGTAGGTATGGAGGCTACTGGGTAGGGAGGAGAAGTGTGAGGTCCTCCTTGGCTAACCATGGTGTTTGATAGTTGAGATGTACTAGAGTTGGAAGGAACATGTTTTGTGTATATCTCAACTATTTGTTTCACAACATCCAAGCCTTCTTCACTTTCAAGCATGCGATGGATGTTTTCTATGGTAGGAATTGTAGTGGCTGAAATGTTTTCAAGGCTCACTTGATGTTGGAGATGTGTTAATTCCTCGTGAATTAACACAATAACTAATGGCTATTAGTTTCTAAGTTAAAAAAAAAGATTCAAGGATCAATTAACATCCATCCTTTGGACAAGGCTTGATGGGTCCCAAATTTGTAATGATTTGCATGGTTTTCTTATATAACAAGCAATTGAAGTTAATATTAATTTAAAATAACCTCCTAAATAAATTGGCTATATATTATCTCATATTCTTATTTAAAAATACAATAAAATCTAGAGCACTACTCAAGTATATTATTACCCATCATTGGGAGTTAATTTAATCTATTTAAAGCATATTTAGTTAGATCACATTTATATCTACCTTTGAATGCTCTTGAATGCTCTTGATCATGAACTTTTCTATAATGCTTGAATACCTTAAAGCTTAGGTGAAATTATGTGAAATAAGCTTGTATTTATACTTGTTTATGCTAAATTTCCTAAAATTACATTACAAGCCAACATCAGATCTAGGATAATGAAATCTTGCCAAGAATTGAACTCAAAATAGTTCCTGATTAGAGTAGGACTTATAGGCCCAAGGTGGTGTATGAGTCTTAGTGGCTCAAACACGAGACACTGACTTCTAGGAGGTCTTCTTCAATGTGAAATTTGAAATCAGGTCCATAGACCTAGGTGGGACTCTTACCAATTTTTTGCCACAGCTTGATTGGATGAGCTGGATGAACTTTGTTTTATCTTAAGGTGAAATTATAGATTGTTTTTAAGTGTTGTTTGCATCTTTTATCATTATTCATTAAGCGACAGTGGTTCATTTAAAATAAGAATCAAAATTTTAGAGTGCTATTCAAATACTCAAGAATTAAAAGAAATTCAGAATTGAGCATATAAACAACAAAGAATTTTTTAAATGCTTTCATTCATTTCATATAAAGATTCATATTTACATAGCTTCATTTGATTGCAAGAATCAGAATGATATTACAACATTGCATTGGAATGCATTTTTCTTTTCGAAATGAAAAGTAAAAGATGAAATCAAATATCCACACAAGTTGTGGATGTGACTGTCACAATGCACTATAAATAGTATACTAAACTATGGAAGATGTGAAAGGAAAAATCACGTAAGTAAATGACATAATCATCATTGCCTGTTTTGGCCGATGGTTGACGATGAATGGTGCACCTTTGTTTTCTCGAGTTTCGTCGACCTATAAGAGAAAAGAGGGAGATGTCAGAGGCTCTGATTATGAAGATACCTACATGAATCACCAACAATAGTGTAGCCTACTATCAATCATACATTGAAACAATCACGAAAATTACATAAGAAATGAGTTGAAGGAGAAACAACAATATGATCATTAAATCTTGTTTTTTATGCTAACATTGTTTGTTTCCTTGTGTAGGTATGGGTAAAATCATGAAGCTGATCATATTATGAAGACATTAAGCATGTGGGGTCAAATGGGCTCCCATAAGGGTAGAGCTCGGCATGCTGCCCCTTAAGTTTACAAGTGGGCTGAGAAAGAAGTATGATTATCATGCTCATCTGAACTATCCAACTAAAGGTGTAAAATAGGGTTACAGTCATCAAAGCAATTAAAACTATTTTTTGTTCATAACTTATGAATTTGAGCAGCGAAATGAAAGCTACAAGTGAACAATGAACTTGATAGATTCAATTAAACTAAAATGCAAGTTTTAAGTACTGTCAAATCAATTGCATATTTGCTGCCATATAGAGTTTGGTCACTTTTATTCATACTGTTCAGGCAAGTTTTCATGCTCATAACATGATAGTAAACATGCATACATAT